>BROG01000018.1:1435000-1685000 GCA_030159075.1 Atrina japonica | reverse complement strand
ACATTGGTCTTCGGTTAGATGCGCCAAAAGTATCAATGACTGGGAAAAATTTACTTACTTTTCAACAAATTTCGATTTTGATTTAATGAAGAAAAAGTACTGGACAAGCTAAACATACAATTTTTTTAAGCAAATAGCACCGTTTTGGAAGACGCGAATTTGGCATCCGTGTTTTATTAGCAATTATCGGGTGCGCCTAACTACCGGGCAATTCAATACACATGCCTTAGTGCACCATGTCCACTTTCCGCTCAGCTTATCTAGAGCATTGTTTAAAATACCATTGCGAGGTTACATAACATAATTTGCTGATTTGATTAATTTATAATAGCGATGAACTTTAAATATAACGTGATAAAAACATATACATGTGGTTTAATCTAGGGAAAGCTGGTTGCCGTCGTTTTTTGTTGTTGTTGTTGTTGCTGTTTGTTATTACTACAGTGGTCTTTTCGATAGTATGCTATGAATAATCTGTCGTTTTTGTACATTTTAGATCTATTTACCCATAAACGGATATTAACATTGTATATGTCGTTAAAATAGTCTGTATAAATTGCTTTTGCAGTCTATCTATCTATCTATCTATCTATCTATCTATCTATCTATCTATCCGTCTGTCTGTCAGTCTATGTAGATGGATAGATAGCTATTTATCTTTCTATATATCTATCGATCTATCTATCTAGCAATCTAGCTTTATATCTGTCTATCTTACTATCATTCTATCTACCTCACTATCATTTTCTCTAAATAGCCATCTTCCTATCTACCGAGATTATCAATCTGTTTCCCTAAAGGTCATTTTATCTTCATTGATATTTATTCTACCATATAAAGCCTAATGATAGACATCAGATACAGTTGTATCTACACAACATAAAATGACAGCTGACATTTTCATCTTTCTCTCTCTCTCTCTCTCTCTCTCTCTCTCTCTCTCTCTCTATATATATATATATATATATATTATATATATATATATATATATATATATATATATATATATATATATATATATATATATATATATATATATATATATATATCCTTCGGATGAGACACTTAAAACCAAGGTCACAGTAGGTGTCGACAGGTTAAAGAACAATCACTGTACAATGGCCGTAAGTGCTGAGCATAGACCAAAATTTGAAGCCGCCCTTTGGCATTTGGTCACGTCTCCATGTTGGTGAAAGATTCTTGAGTGGGACGTTAAACAATAATATATACATATATATATATATATATATATATATATATATATATATATATATATATATATATATATATATATATATATATATATATATATATATAATAACAATATATATTATATTGATAATATAATAGCATATTCACGACCGGTCAACGGTTTATTTGTATTGAAATATATTTCATGATATTCCATTGTTCCAAAATAACGTACTATAAATTGCTGCGATGATAGTCAATTAAAATGTTTTATGTAATGTAAACGTGTAAAGTAGCTTTGATATCGCACATTTTAGGTAAATAGTCGTATTTTAGTTTCCCTTGCCCGAGGATTCTAATTGAATGAATCATTTGGAATAGAAAAATTAATATAATAATCAGACACAGCGAACTAAAAAAAAATTAATTACAAATTTTTTATATTTACTGTCTATTCTTCATATATTCAGCCTATCCCACTTGATGTGAACTCAATTAATGAAAAACTATTTTAATAAGTATAAGATTTATTTCTGGTGCATATTGCACTCATTCATTATCTTTATATGATTTGCCAAGCTAACACGTATCGATAAGAAAGAAACCCTGGGTATAAGAAAATGCAATCTGGTCTCCAGAACACTATTTGTTTTGTTTTAAAGGGGCATTAAGTGTATAATTTAATATATATATATATATATATATATATATATAATATATATATATATATATATATATATATATATATATATATATATATATATATATATATATATATCGTTTTTTACTTATATAATCCATGTACAACAACAAAAAAAGAGAAATCACATGCACATACATTCTCATATTTGCATACATTTTATTAAAGTAAAGTCAGGTCCAATGTGTATGCATATACAAATATTAAGGTCGAATCAATCATTTACAAACGAATAGTTTCCAAACTGGGTTTCTGAAGCAAGTTTTACAAAATATATAAAACTGTTTTGTATCTGCATTGTACATCTTTATTTTTTCTAACACAGCTAATGTCCCTTTTAACTATGATACAAAGTGGGAGTTGTTTGTCGGTCATAGGCAACGACGCGAAACAAACAAGTGCTACAATGTACATTGAAATTTCGTGTATGAATATCGAATCGGGTCAATTATAAGCGATATTCATATTTGCAAAGGCATGATGGCTAGACTTGATACAGTCTGAAAAATCCTCTATATTAAATCCCAATTTATGGAGATCTCTGGCTATCAAAGTAACGTCGACTTGTTTCTTGTTAAATCGCTGTTGTACGTCTAGCGAAGTATGTTTCATCAGCTTTAGTGGAATCACCAAATAAATTTACTGATGTTACGGAATTGACGCAATATGAATTGTATGAATTGAATCCTCTCCGTGACCCAGTCACTCGATTGTGTTTTTCTATTTTTTTTTTCCAAACGACAAACTCAACGATTCCGCCTTCCCATCGTAAATTGTCCACATTTAAGTAGTAATATTCCTCATTACCTCCATAAAATGTTTATATCACACAAATGATCCGATATGCCAGTGAATGTTCAATGAACATTTCTCATACAGAGGTAAACTACTTACTGACAATTTTATCGAAAGCCGCTTTTGATGTCAACGTTCCGCAAATTTACGGTCAGTATAACAAACTTGCATAACAAACTTGCTTGGGATTACTCTGTTTCAGGAAATAGAATGTTGCGATGCCTGTAGTTTAAACGTCTGTACCAATTGTGGCGAGGACTTCTAAAAGTTCTTCCTTGCCTATTTTATTTGGATTTGAATGTGGGCTTATGGCGGGTGTGACCGGTCAACAGGGGATGCTTACTCCTCCATGGCACATGATTCCACTTTTGGATTTCAAGATATATGTGTTTGCCCAATTTCCACAAAATTTGTATTTTTATCCTGGACAACCTGAATATTTATACTTTAATATCTCAAATTTTATATTTCCTGACGACGTCTAACGTGCGCTAAGCCTTGATTACAAATCCGAAAATTCTGTTACTTCTAACATAGACCCCCCTCTCTCTATCAAAAATAAAATTCTGTAACACTGAGAAAGAAAAATTTCTTTCTTCTTTTCGTAGTTTTCATCAGTTTTTTTTTCCTCTAAATGTAATTATTTTCGTTCTCATATATAATAGTTATGCCTTTTCAAAACCGCATCGACATGGCCGAGGACTATAAATCGAACATGAAATGTAAAGTGTAGAAATACATTCAAGATATCAATAATAATTTTCATCTCTCTCTCTCTCTCTCTCTCTCTCTCTCTCTCTCTCTCTCTCTCTCTCTCTCTCTCTCTCTCTCTCTCTCTCTCTCTCTCTCTCTCTCTCTCTCTTAGATACATCTTAAAAATGACATTGTTTTTAACAGAAATGTAAATAACACAATACAGCTTTCCTAAAACTACATATCAGTTTATCTAACTTTTAAGTAAAAGTATATAACAATTAATAATAGTATACATGCATATCATACATATTTCATACCAAACCATATTTTGCAAATAATTATTAACAAACAAATGAGGAAACAGTTATAGATCTTTCGTTCTCCAGTCAAAAACATTAAAAAAGAAAAAGAACATTTTTCATTGGGCAAGCAATCTGCGCAAGAAAAGTCATTGGGTACTACGTCATCAGTATACTAATTGTGAATCAAAAATACAGAAGGTCGTATCTCAATCTGTGAAATAAACATAAATAAAACTCGAAATGTTAAAATTAATAGGTATACAGTTATATATATATATATATATATATATATATATTATATATATATATATATATATATATATATATATATATATATATATATATATATATATATATATATATATATATATATATATTCCTTATATTACAGATCAACGCATAATGACGATAGAGGAAACTAAATCAAAATCAACTTCCGGAAAGATATGGCGTTTTGTTATAGTTTTCATGTCATTCCTGTGTTTGGCTCTAATAATTGGAATTATCATAATCTATCCCAAAGACGGATCTTCAAACATTCAAACTTGTTACGGCATTCCTTCGTCTGGAAAGATGGATTTCAGTGAACCAAGCGACCCTTCTGTATTTCATGATTTGACAGCAAAGGAAATTGAAGGAATTATGCGCTACATATATGGCGTTTCGTCGTTTGACCTAGTAAAACCGGAAAATGCTTCCGTAAATTCCAGCTACATGTTTGCTGTTGATTTATACCTTCAAAACAAAAGAGAAGTCGTCATATACCTTGACAGTAGAGACAAAATGCAAAAGCCACAAAGGGCTGCTGTGGTGACGTTGTTTAGAGGAGACAAAAACCCTCCTATTGTCGAAGAGTATAAAGTTTTTCCATTACCTAACCCGGATCGACATGAGATTCTACGTAATGTACCGTATACTTATCGTCCAATGACAAACCCAGAATATCAAGGTATGGTAAACATGGTTATTAACGAGTGTTCTTCTAAAGCCAAGGAGCTTTTATTTGAGAGTTTTGGTGGCTATTTAAAGAATTGTGGAAATAGATGTTTACTTTTTAGAATGTTTTCGCCAATGGGACCAGCCGTTACAAATTATCCAAATGTCCGGAAATTTTGGTTTTGGTTGTCACAATTCTCTGAATTTTTCCCGCTACATCCTGTGGACTTTTCCGTTTTGGTCGTCAGTGATGGATATGCTTACAGCATCGAGAAAGTCTGGTATAATATGCATGTGTTTGATTCTTTGGAAAGGCTGGTGAAAGACTATAATAGCAATGTGAAATTGACCAAGCTTAAACTAGATTTCCCAGTTGATTCGGATTACTTGTTCTCGAAAATGCATCAAAGAGGCCATCTCTTTCCGGAATTGCCACAACGACCTCCACAACAATTTGAACCTGATGGTAAACGATATACAATTTTGAGACAAGAAGTTAAGTACATGAATTGGAAGTTTAATTATCGAGTGTCAAATACACATGGCCCGCAGCTTTATGATATCAGATACAAAGGTGAACGTATTGTATATGAGCTTGGACTACAAGAGATAGTTGTATTTTACTCTGGGAATAAGCCCAATCATATGTATGCAAATTTCTTTGATTCAGTCACAATGATTGGTCATCAAATGAAAGGGCTTGTTCCAGGGGTTGATTGCCCATCCCACGCTACACTTTTGGATTTTTCGGCTGTTTCGGAGTCGTCAACAGATCCAATTCTTTATAAAAATGGAATATGTGTTTTTGAGCTTAATACTGGTGAACCTCTGAGAAGACACCATTCATACCCTCGCATTCATGGGAGTTTTTATGAAGGTGCTCCTAACATTGTGTTGGTCTGGCGTACAATTGTTACCGTTCTTAATTACGACTATATTTTCGACTTCATATTTTATCAGAACGGAGCCATCGAAGTTAAAGTTATTTCGTCTGGTTATATTCTCCCGGAAATGTTCACGGAGGGAAATGATAATAAATATGGCTTCAAACTACATGATCACATTACAGGAAATATCCATCATCATGCATTTAACTTTAAAGTAGACTTAGATGTCAAAGGAACGCTCAACCGCTATGAGACTCTAGAGATCAAACATGACAGAATACCAAATCATTTCTCGACACGTTCTAATGCTCAGTGGGATCAAGAAAGAATGGAGAGGGTTTTACATTCAACAGAAAAAAATGCTGCCTATAAATTTGATTTTAATGTTCCTATGTATCATATATTTTACAACAATCTGGAGACAGATACAAACGGAAATAGAAAATCATACAGAATATTATCAAAAGGTATGTCAAAGAGTATTCTACCGGAAGGAAGTGGTAACGAACCGTCTGCTTCTTGGATGCGATACCAAATGGCGGTTACGAAACACAAAGAAACCGAACGACAAAGTTCCTCCAAATTCGCTACCTTTGATTCTGTAAATCCAACGGTGTATTTTCAAAACTTTTTAGAGGATAATGAGAACATAGAGGACCAGGTAAAGGCATGAAAATGAAAAAAACAGAAATATTGCTAAATTTAAATCATATTGTGTGCATGTTTGGTTTTATGGAATAAGTAATATGTAAATTGTATTTATCAAATTATTGTTTCGCCAAGCACTCGACAAAGGAAGTCTTTTTGGTGAGACTTGAAACTGATGCCATGTGTCTCTTCATGCTTTGCTCGTAAAAGAAACCAAAGTGCATTGGCGTCAGTCCATAGTACAGGTAAAATATGTGACGCTTCATCGGTAAAATCCATATAACCTGGCGGAGCGGAGTCTTGTGAAACCTTTTTTGACCTGGGGGAATTTACATTTCAGGTAATAAAGTATAACATTAAAATGCACTGACTAGAGTAACGGTTCCTAATTGCCACCATACATACGAGAATATATAGTAGTGAACAAAACGTTTTTCTCGTGCAGCTTGTCATAACCGAAAAGTGAGTAGAATCATCCGTATGATAATCAAAAGGTTACTCCGCCCCGCCATCTTAAGTGAATCGGATAATATCTCCATAGTTTAATTTGAAGACAAAAGTTATATAGATTTACTTGGTAGCTGTATAATTCTTATATTCGTAAAACAACGAAAATATCAATACTTTTATACTTTATACATCCCTGTTTTTATTTACAGGATCTTGTTGCTTGGGTTACCCTTGGGACACACCACATTCCGCATACAGAGGACTTACCAGTCACGCATACACCCGGACACGATTTGAGTTTTTACCTTCTTCCATTCAACTATTTTCCAGAAGATCCTAGTATGGCGTCACGTGATTCCATTCGAATAGAACCCACCAAAATTCAAAATTCCGAATCTCCACTAACGGTAGAGCAGTATACGAATACAGATGAGATACAATGCCTCCCAGAAACAAACAAATATACAGAACAGATTCAAAGCGAACCTAGTTTAATACTGGATACCGGCGAGTAGATAGCATTTAACTTTTTTACAAATTAGTCATTCTGTTGAAGTCTTAAATGTATATAATTATGCTTTGTATATTTTTACTAAAATGTGGCATAAATATCGTAGTCAGATGATATAATTTTTTCAGTTAGCAATCGTGTTTTAATAACCAATCTTCAGATGCATCGGTTTTGATGGATGTTTTACCTCGAAACCAGCCTTCATATTATTGACGAAAGTCAAATAACATGAGATAAGGCATACAAATGTAAAATCGAATATTACCATTACGTGTTCCAAGTTTCTGTAGATCATTAAACCAATAGCCTCTAATTTATTTGTTAAATTGATGCTTTCTATCTCACATTCGCCAACAGCATTAATATTAATGCAGGCTGATATCATTCAAAACAGAAATGGTTTGTTTTTTCGTAATACTTAACCAAACTCGAGATGGCCAATAGCCGAATAATTGCAATTTCCAGTTTATTTGTTTATTTAATTTACAGTTAAAGCTCGTTATGTCGAGATCGGTAATTTTAATTAACCCGGTTAACTCGAGATCAAGCACCGTTTCGCGGCAATTTCTTCTATAACTTACTAAAGCATCTGATAACTCGAGATCGAAAAAACCGCTAATGTCGATGTTAAAACATGGTCCCGATGCTTCATTTCAATGTGAAAATGACCAGTTTTTTTTTTTATTTTTACATCTTCATTAAATTATCACGTGATGATATGACTAGTGCTGAAACATATGTCTTCTGTATCGTTTTTTGAGTAAATATAATCAACAAAAATCTTCACCAATTACTCCTAAGAGGAATAAGGATTGTATTTAGTGACAGACTTTTTTACTCGAGGACCCGTTTATCTCAACTTTTTACTTGGTCCCGAGGACTTCGAGATAACGAGGTTCGTCTGTAGTTAATACTAAAAATATCTGTCATCGGAAAATTAAAAAGAACTTCAATCCACTTAAACCTTATAAGATAAATCCCTCATTTAAGCTGCAAATTTAGGCTGAAAAGTGATTTGTTTACTTTTCTTCATACATTCAAAAAATAGAGTTCACAGGAGAATGTAACATTTTCTTTTAAAAACTGATCTTTGAAAACTGATGCTACGTTTATCAATTATGTTTCACGAATAATTGTACAAAAAAGATCAAATCAATAACAATACATGACAAGATGAAGGTATCCCTACGATATCAATTACTACTACTTGCGTGTGCATCTGTTTGTTATTGTCAACCTCGAAGTATTCCCATGTTTCTGGTTTCTGATTAACTACGCAAATGCCCGTTTGAACCTAAGCTGATTTTTGTGAGGTTTGCCACTTTTCTTGCGGAAGCGGGGTGGACTTTTCACAAGTACTTTGTAACCAGATTCTCTTTCCAACTAATAAGAATTGGCCTCCAACATATAACTGAAAATAAGTGTAGCGTAGAACACTATTCAAAATCAAAATGTAAAGTTACACATCATTTCCTCGTTCATTTTATTTTCAATTTAAAACAAAGTGTAGAATTTAGTTAATTACTCTTACTCTACTTCTATATACATACGTGTCATATGGTTGCATACAAGAGAAAGTATCTTGCTTAGTCACCATTCTTTTAGGACGAAATGAAATGTTTAATGAAGATTTAAGACGAATAGTAAAAGTTTTGATTAACAATACTTGTTTAAATTCAATTGTGATTATGATCTAGTTTTAATTTACAGAGAAACCTTGCTGATAAGACCATCTAACAAATTTTATCAAAGTGGCATGATTGGTGAAGTAGTATTTTTGTGATTTTTATTGTTTAAGAAGCTTGATCTTTAAAACGTTAAAAGCAGGGGTTATCTATAGGTCATGTTCTACTGTTCCCTATAGGCCAGATTTTACCGTTCTTAGAATATAAAAAGAATCTCAGATACCAGGGTATAAATTTTCAGGATGTCAATTACACATATACAAATCTGGTGATATTGGACAAACATTGACCTCAGGAAATCAAGAGGTGGGATCATATGCCATGGATGAGTAAGCATCCCCTGTTGACCAGTCACTCCGACCATGAAATATGAAATAAGTGAGGAACAAATCCTCGTCACAATTGGTATAGACTATTGAAATGAATTCAAAACTGGATAGTAATAAAGCAATTATAATCATAAAGAATATTTTTAAATTTCTAAAGATTACTCAATTGATATTTTGAAAATAATAAAAACGTAATAAATTGTATTGAACAATTGCCGGTATAATGTATTTCAAATATCATTTACAATATAAAGTTTCAGATAAACTCTCTGACCATCGTTTTAGAATAAAATGAGAATTATCATAAAATGTGTAGGCATGCATAGTTTAGAGTTAGGAGGCTAGTAACTACTAATTTCTATGTGTGTTTGAATATATATATATATATATATATATATATATATATATATATATATATATATATATATATATATATAAATCGGTCATCGTAGTGAAAGTGGTCATAGGTTAAAATCGCGAATGCACCACACAACAGAAAAAGTCTATTAGCAACACCTTCACTTCCATGTCAACTGGCAATGTTGCATCCAAGGTTCAAGTGCGTTAGTATCAGTTTTTAATTCAAGTAGGCCTTACTGTTCGCGCTACTGCTGTTAAACCTACTTGCCCTGCAACTGCTACGTCCTTGAGCAATGGATATATTAAAATTTTTATTACTCACTTCCTAATTATGTATATATAGTGTCTTGGGTATTTATATGTATCAAAATAAATCTTATATTTGTTAATAATTAATTAATTTAGTTCCTAATTTGTGTAATGATTGTGTATATGATTTTTAAACTCAAACCATAGATATAAACATTTTAGATACCAAAGCAAAACTCTTCACGATGTCTAGAATATATATATATATATATATATATATATATATATATATATATATATATATATATATATATATATATATATATATATATATATATATATATATATATATACAAATCTGGTGTAAAATGGACATACAAGAACCTCTGGAGATCCGGAAGTGTGAATCGGTGCAATAAAGGAGAGAGCATCTTCTGTTTAACCCTCACAACCCCGTAGATAAATAAATAATATAATTAAGTTGAGGAAAATGTTGCAACTGTAAATAAGTTAGAGCAAAATTGATTTTTGTTGAATTTTGAATAGTGCTTTACGCCACAGTCAATAATGTTTCAGTTATATGGTGGCCGAGAAACCCCAGTTACAATGAATGTACCCGGGAAGAGACCCACAACAAAACTGGCAAAATTTCTCACAAAAATCACCTTAGGTTTCAGCGGGGCTCGAACCCGTGCTGACCGGAAATGAGAGACTTCATACTTCAAAGGAGCAGGATGAAATGTCAATTGTCAGAATATCAGTTGCTGAAGACGACGAAAATCGAAAACAAAGCATGGAAAAATGGCAAAGAAAATTGTAAATCGCAAAAGCCTCCCAGATGAAATTTACATCATCAATAGACGTTGAAAACACACACATGCAGATATAAATAAATATATATTTATAACACTATGGAAAAATGGCAAAGAAATTGTAAATTGCAAAAACCTCCTAGAATTTACATCATCTATAGACGTGGAAAACACACACACACACACACACACACACACAAACACACACACACACACACACACACACACATATATATATCGGGGCTTCGTTTCTATTTTATTGTATTCTTAAAATGACACTTAGCAAGCAACATATTATCAAACCCTCAAACAAACGTTCCATGTAATTACTTATGTATGATACTTTATTATGGAATACTGATTACATCGGCAATGTAAGTTCAGTAATACACAATGTCAAATTACAATATTTGATACTAGGTAATAAATAAGATCAGATTAGCGATGTTTTTTATGTCTGAAATAGCTTTTGTTACTGCTGATCAACTGTTTATAGTTACTTTATTGATGCAGAAAGAAGCTAAACCAATCTCATATTCTAGTTTTTAGAGGACATTTAGAATTGTCTAAAACGCGATAATGAAAGAGAATAGAAAACGATTGAAGAAATAATATTTCCTTGAGAAAAAGGAGAAACCGTGATTAACGAAGTTATTGAAAATAGAAACGAACAGCTAGAGGACTTTTGAAATATAAACCTTTGGGAAACTTAATTTGCTCTAGGGCAAAAGGGATGCAGAAGTGTGAGAAATCAACAGACTACAGTAGAACCCGAATAATTATATTGGAATATAAAACATCGCAGATACCAAAATATATATAATTAGGATGTCCAAGATATATCTACAAATCTGGTAAAAACCGGACAAACACGGACCTCTGGACACCCAACAGGTGGGATCAGGTGCCATGGAGGAGTAAGCATCCCCTGTCGACTGGTCACACCGGCCGTGAGTCCACAGTCAAGTCCAATGAAATACGTGAGGAGTGTATCCTCGTCACAACTGGTACAGACGTCTCAACAACGGCCAACGAAAAGGCAACTCAACATTTCACTAAGTGAAACAGAGTTATCGCAAACAAGACTATTATACAGACCGTAAAATTTGCGGAACGTTGATATTAAACGCGGTTTTCGATATCACTGTGTCAATAATTTGTAAGTTAGTCGTCCGGGAATGCTTATTCTTTCATGGCACCTGATCCCACATCTTGGGTTTCTAGACATCCGTGTTTGTCCATTTTATCTATTTGTATCTATGTCCTGGACATTCTATTGATTTATACTTTGGTAGCTGAGATTCTTTTTATATTCAAAGCAAAATGTGAGAATAATAACATGTATACAGAAAGGTGATAAACAACGGTATCAATTGAACAACTGGAGACCATTTTCATTTTTGAATGTGTTTTATAAACTTGCCTCTGGTCAAAAAACACAAAGAATAACACATTAATTTGAAACTAATAAATAATATTCAAACCGTTCCATACCTGCTCTTTATAATGGGAAAAATGCCAGATTGATATACGATATATATATATATATATATATATATATATATATATATATATATATATATATATATATATATATATATATATATATATATACTCTCGATACCACGGGAGCACCAAAAGAAAGAATTCCGGAAATGGGCATTTGTCATAAACAATCCCCTACCTAATTTTCAAAAATACAAAACGTGTAAATACGTTATCTTTATTATGTTTCCAACTTGGTTAAAACAGTCGTCTAAAAGTTAAACTACCACTTGTCTTGAGTTTGACACTTGTACTCGACATTGTAGGACTAGTCTATGACGCATCTTTATACAGTTCTTCTGTATATATATATATATATATATATATATATATATATATATATATATATATATATATATATATATATATATATATATATATATATATTTATATATCAAAGTATTAGTTTTATAAATACAGACAAATTAATGTCAAAACAAATGCTCAAGACGATCGTTCGTCGGTTGAGCTTGAATCTAAGATAGGGGTGATTCTATAACAAAAAGTGGTATGAAACGAGACCAAAACATAATCTATATGTATTACTAAATCCGGGTTCAGAGTATCCACTGTAAAAGGTTGACTATCTGAATTTTTTAGGAGTTTAGAATTGAAATAGTTCTATCTATTCAAAATATTATTTTAATATTAATAATCAGCTGGTCCAAAGAACCTTTATCTTGGCGAAATTAAGGTTGAGACTGCAAAGTATCATACAGTTGGTTAAAAAAAGTTAACGCCTTTAGGAAACAAGAATGAATGCTTATGTCACAGTTTATTCACGTTTTCGTATGTTTACCGAATACAGATATAATTTTGTATAACATCGATGATATATATTCTGTTTAAATACATTTGGGGGAAAAGGTAGATAAAAAGGAATAGAACCAGGTGTCCGGAAGGAGGCAGCGTCCTCTACTGGCATGATATACCCATGGTTCCATGGAAACCTTTCTAGTACGATGAACGGGTCAAATTCGGTGAAAATATCAAGTTTCGTGAAAGGTCAAGTTCGGTGAAAAGCATGATTGGCGAACGGGAGTCACTGTCGGTGGCCGTGCTCCAGAAAACTATCTAATATTATTGAGGGGGGGGGGGGCTTCATAATGTTTAACAAGATCCCCGTATCGACCATAAAACTTCTTAAACGACGATTTTAAGCGTTCAACAACGTAACCTTGTGTAGATAGTTTAGTGCCGAGTCGTTTTGCTCTCAGAATAAAACATTAATAAGAAGAGCATGCCCTGGCATAACGTATAACTTGTGAAATGAAAACCTCATAGGCAAGAGAAGAAAATTGGAAAGAAATTGGAAGTTCATGATATGGAAATTGCGTTTGTCATAAAGGGATGTGTGAAGTTGACCGTCCTTTCCAATCGACAGGAGTAAATTAGGTGAGAAGCAGATGTTTTGCTCCCTGTTGTCTCTGTTGAGCATGTCTGGCATAACGAAATGAAAACGCTATATACATGACAAGATGAGATATTACTTCATAGGAATGGGAGGTTTGTGATATGTAAATTGAAATCATGTTTATCACAAAGGGAGGTGTGACATTCACCGCTTTTCCAAATCGACGGGGGTATTCTATGCAAGAAGAAGATACGTTGATCATTGATCTCTAGCTCAACAGGATATATCTGGCCGAGGTAATTCGAGGTAAGTCTTATTTGAAAACAACATGGATTAGAAATGGATCACTGAGTACATGGAAGACGATATCATCAAGATTCCGAGTTTCAAATGGACAGAAAGGTTTTCAAGTGAGTATCAATTGTGTCTCTCTTCTGGCTGACAACTTTTTGTAGTTGTTTGAAGCGGGATTTATACAGTTCCGACTCTCAACAGGAAAGAAACAGCTTCTCGGTTCAATTTCGCTTATCGCCACATCGACGACGTCCTGTTTATAAGTAATCCAAAAAGTCAGAATTATCTCGGCAAGATGTATCCTGTAGAGCTTGAGATCAATGATCAACGTATCTTCTTCTTGCATAGAATACCCCCGTCGATTTGGAAAAGCGGTGAATGTCACACCTCCCTTTGTGATAAACATGATTTCAATTTACATATCACAAACCTCCCATTCCTATGAAGTAATATCTCATCTTGTCATGTATACAGCGTTTTCATTTCGTTATGCCAGACATGCTCCGCATGTGAATGTTTTATTCTTAAAGCCAAACGATTTGCCAACAGAACACTTACACAAGAATACGCTGTTGAATGCTTGAAATCGTCACTAAGGAACTTCAATGGCCCCTACAGAAGTCTTGTTAAACAATATGAAGCCCCCTCCCAAGAATGTTAGATGGTATTATGAAGCATGGTCATAAACAATGACTCTCTTTCGCCAATCAAATTTAAAATTCAACTGATGAACTTTTCACCGACCTCGAGAGGTTGTTTTCATGGAACATTGGGGGGGGGGGCGCTAACCCCTTTAGAACATCTGGTTCCATTGCATTTGGATTCGCAATTAATTTTTGTTCTTCAAGTTGAGACCGTTATTAGTATTCCCGTTTGACTATTTTATGGTTGAATGCACATTGCTGTTTCATGATTGTTAAATACTTTTCTAAAGAAAATACTCGTGGATTAGATAATGCAGCTTTAAAGAAAAGCTTGAAATCAATACCAACTTTTCTTACATTATATAATCTTCTTATTATAATTTAAAATATGCAACAGCAATGCAAAAGCTGTACTTTCCTAAAATCATCAAAATTTTAATTTTTTCAAATAAGTAAAGGTCCCCAAGATATAAACATATTACAAATCAATCTTATCCAAAAGATAAAAGAAAATGGAACAGAGTATCTGAAATTGGGAAAGCTGAAAATAATTTATTCTTATACCTTTTGTTTTTACAAAAATCGAGACCACGTCCCATATAGATGCTGGAATATTTAATAGACAGTATAGATGTAGTCTTTGGAGACCTAGATTTCCAGAAAATCGTCGGCATACTCATGGGAAACAATTATGCCACTTTATTGACCGACTTGTTCCTTAACTATATGATACAGACTTCATCCAGGAGTTTCTTAATCGAAAGAAGAAAAGCTAGCCATGGCTTTTGATTTGACATTTATATTGATCGACAAGGTTTTGTCAAAAACGACAAATTTCATACGTCTGTGAATGCGATATATACCATCGATCTAGACATCGAAGACACTGCAGATAAAGCACATATGCTTCCTACTTGGTCATATTTACTTCCTATATACATTGACGGGAAATACGACAACCAAACTATACGACAAAAGTGATGATACGGCTTTCCTATCGTAAACTTTCCACATCTTTAAAAGTAGTAATATCCTTCTATCACCTACATGTAGTGTTTATATCTCATAGATGCCCAATTTTAAATTTTACGGTTGGTATAATGCCTTATTAGTATTTACTATGTGTCACTAAATGAGATGTTGAGTTACCTGTCCGATTGTCTGTAGAGATTGTGACCAGAATTTTATTCCTCGCTTATCGTATTTGAATTTGATTGTGGACTGGCGGCGGGTATGATCGGTCAACAGGGGATGATAACTCCTCCATGGCTCCTTATACGACAAACGTGATGATTTCGGTTTTCCATCGGCAACACTCAACGTCTTTAAAAATTGTAATATCCTTCAATCACCCGCATAGGGTTTATATCTCACAGATGATCCGATATGCTAGAGCGTGTTCTCCGTAATTAACATTTCACATACAGATGCAAAATACTTAGGGGGGAAATATTGCTACAAGGATATTAGAGGTCGCGTTTGATGTCAGCGTTTCGAAAAATTTACGGTCTGTGTAAATACTTTGTTTGCATTTACGGGAATGCTAAGTCCCCCCCATGGCTCTTCAACTTACTTCTAAATTTCAGAAGACTGGTTGTCCATGTTCACCAAATTTTCAAATTGTCTTAAACCTCCTGAAGGTTTATACTTTGATTTTGGTGATCTCTTTATATTTGGAATCCCAGAGTGTCCTCAACACTGATTGATAAATTGTCATCTTTATATTATTATCTATATTATCTTTATTATAATTTCTTTTTATACTATCATGGACATGTCATAATTACATAATCCAATGAAATATTAAAAATTTTTCCACAGAAACCAATATATCATATTCCTGTCACAGAATATTTATATTTCGTAATATTATAGTGGTTGCATGAATTGTCTTTACCGATTATGACGAGGATTCATTCTGCACGTGAATTTAACTGTAAATTCACAGTTGGTGTGACCTGTAGACAGGTGAGGCTTACTCCGCCATGACACTAAATCCCATCTCTAGATTTGCATGTGTCCATTTATCACCTGATTTGTATATTGTGTACTGATTACTATCAATACTTTGGTATCTGTGATTTTTATATATGAATCACTCTCTGCGTGTTTTATGCTATTTTCTTTTTCTGTGTTTCATTTTGGGATAATCGTAAAGAATTCCGCTGAAATACTCTCATTGAACCCCATCAAAAATAGCAGGTTTGAAAACATGAATAATTTAATACTTGTTCTGAGCTTATATCTTCGATTATAATCTTTGTGGTATTATATACCGGTAATATGACTGACATATCTAGCCTTTTCTATGCTTTTTTTAAATTAATTTTCAGTGATTCGCATATTCTCCACTGGGACGTCCTGTCGTTGTAAGTGAGGATAATGCTGATGAATTTGTTATGTCATTTGTACATTTGACAGACATACAGCTTGTCGTTTTGATACAATCAATATCCCGCGATTAGACTAAAACTTTAATTAAAATGTCTAAAACGATATATAGCCGCAGAAAATTTAGCATATGCATATATTGCCTAGAGTAAATGAAGTTTAGTGCTCAAAACATTTCATACTCAAGACAAACGTTACCTAATCAAAGACTAATTGTTTCGTGTGTACGATTTGAATTCCATTGGGTATATATTGTGTTTGGTTATTACTACCGATAGTGTTAAGTGCGCAGGCGAGATTAGCAGGAACGCAGTTATCCTGAACGGGTCTATACGACTACGATTGGTATTCCTGCTATTCATTTAAGAATACAGTTGTTTACTTTTCCATTACTCACATTCGATTTCTTTTCACAAATAGAGTATGACATTATAACGAGTTTTTAGGTCACCTGAGTCACTCAAGTGACGTATTGTCTTCGATTCTCGTCCGGCATCGTCTGTTCATGTGCTTCATCTTCTTTCAAATACAAAACTATCGGGCATGTTATTACCGGCGACGTTTCTATTATTGAAAATGAAAGCCTAAAAAAATCTTATTTTAAGTAGCCCTAAATACCGGGAAGCCCGTTCCTTTAATTGGCGTCAGAATTTCAGTTTAGTTATGGATTCTGTCGAAGATTATGCCAGACGATGGGCCAAACATGAAGACGTAGAACCAGACACTTTGTCTGAATGGCTGAAAGCCATACGATGGTTGATAAAATCTCGTATTCGAAAACTTAAAGGGACGGTATCCCTCTGTATTTAATGATCCAGAATTAGTAACTGAACTGGATAGGTTACATGACCAATATGTACTGGTACCAGCAGACAAAGCCTCAAATAATAAATTTGTTATTTGTAAGGCACATTACTATAATTGTTTATTAGAAGAACTTGGGTTTAATACGAATTCTGGAAATCCTACATACACACGTAGCTCACTTTCAAAGGACGGGATCCTTAAAATCACGTGTCCGTATTACGCTCATTTGATATACTTACAACGGATACCGATTTCGAGCTACCACATTTATACTGGATACCTAAGCTTCATAAAACCCCATATAAGTAAAGATACATAGCAGGATCCAGCAAATGTTCTACCAAACCTTTATCTTTACTCCTTACCAAGATATTGACAGCCATTAAGGAGAAACTTCAACAATACTGTACAGTTGCTTATTCCAGAAGCGGTGTAAATCAGATGTGGATACTTAAAAATTCTAAACAGCTTCTAGAAAATTTGAAGGCACACAATTTTTCTCGAATTCACAATATCAAAACTTATGACTTCTCTACTCTTTACACTACTATTCCATATAAAAAATTAAAAGAAAGACTTTTCAGCATCATAGACAACTGCTTTTTCACTAAAGGTGGTACCCAAAAATTTAAATATCTATTGATTGGCTATCAGGATACTTATTTCGTCAAACACCACTCTGATTCTACACATAAATATACTGAAGTTGATATATAAAAAAACATGCTGGAATTTCTAATAGACAATATATTTGTAATGTTCGGAGACGTGGTCTTTCAACAAATTATCAGCATTCCTATGGGAACCAATTGTGCTCCTTTATTGGCCAAATTGTTCCTTTATTCATACGAAGCAGACTTCATTTAGACATTGCTGAATCAAAAGAAGAAAAAGCTAGTGGTGTCCTTTGATTTGACATTTAGATATATCGACGACGTTTTGCCAATTAATAATGACAATTTTCATACATATGTCAATGCGATATATCCCAGCGAACTAGAAATTAAAAATACAACAGAATCAAGCACACACGCTTCATACTTAGACATTTTAGTTAAAATAAACACAGACGGGAAATTAGCAACTAAGCTATACGATAAACGCGACGATTTCGGCTTTCCCATCGTAACTTTTCCACATTTAAGTAGTAATATCCCTCAGTCACCCGCATGTGGAGTTTATATTTCACAAATGATCCGATATGCCAGGGCGTGCACAACATATGAAGATTTCATATACAGAGGTAAACTACTCACTGACAAATTATTGACACAGGGATATCGAAAACCGCGTTTAATGTCAACGTTCCGCAAATTTTACGGTCGGTATAATAGTCTTGTTTGCGAGTACTCTGTTTCACTAAGTGAAATGTTGAGTTGCCTTTTCGTTGGCGGTTGTTGAGACGTCTGTACCAAATGTGACGAGGATACACTCCTCACTTGTTTCGTTGGACTTGACTGTGGACTATCGGCGGGTGTGACCGGTCGACAGGGAATGGTTACTCCTCCATGGCACCTGATCCCACCTCTTGGTTTCCAGAGGTCCGTGTTTGTCCATTTTTACCGGATTTGTATCTGTGTTTTGGACATTCTATTGATTTATACTTTGGTATCTGAAATTTTTATATCATAAAGTGAACAATATTTACATACTGCCTATACTTCCCTTTATCGAAAGTATATAGAGCGGTTGCTTTACACATTCACAGCAGGTCGTCACGTGGACTGCTTTACTCTTGGCGTAGGAATATATGAATATATAAAAAAAACATTTTTATCTATTTGTTTGAAAAGTCTTCTCTGAAATTTCAACATGTGGACGAATCAATAAAGAATATAATATCACATATTTATTTATTATTTATCTATTTAATCTTAAGAGCCATTTTCTGTAAGCATTAAAAATTTTATATAGGGTAGGACAGTATAGTTCAAGGATTTCAATGAAACTTAGCACTTTATACTTGTATGTCAACCGTATTTGAAATTTTGTTTCAGATTGAAACTCTGAGCTGCCGTTGCCACAGTAACCATATGTCGCCATATATGGGCTCCAGATAGATAATTCAAACTGTGAATTTACCTTTTTCTTGGCATGTCAAACATAAAACATACTGATCTGAAGTCTTAATATTTATTTGTCAGTATAAAGATGATGCTCTAATCATATTATAAAAATATATAAATTTTACAAAAATAAAATGCTATTACATTTTTCTGGTTATGCAAAAATTTTGGCATTTTTTGGAATTTCTTTAAAATGATGTTAAAAAGCACCGACAGATGTTCTTCATATAATGCATAAACAAACCTTACATAATAAAGTTAAAAATAACAAAATGGAATTGTGGTTTTTCTCTTTTAAAAAATAAATTTGTTTGCCGTCTCAATTTTGTGAATTTCTGGGAAATGGCAATTTATACCAACTTTAAAGACAGACTGAAAAAATGCACCGACAGATGTCCTTCATATAATGCATAAATAACCTTAAAATAAATAGAAACTGCAATTGTGTTATTTCTCTTTTACAAAATGAAAGCCATACATTACCACAAAACAAAAATCATAGAAAGAAATCAGAAACACAAGACTACGTCTGTAGTACAATGTACATTCCCATATCGCGATAGGACTAGGGAATATGACCAGAACCACAGACCAGAAGAATTGAATGTTCGCTTCGTCACCCATATCGTGTTAAATCAGCTCCACCTCGCAATTCATATTCAACCCTTACTAATTCTGAGGCACATCTTCTTTTCTCAAACCTTCAATGCCAATGCTGAGCACAAGTACTGCTCATAGGTTTCTCAGTAATGGAGTGATTGAAGAGATACACTAAATAATTATCGTGTTCGTGTTATAAAATATATGGTAAGCTGATAAATACTGAATTGACCTACAAAACACATGGATTTAGTACAGACCTACACGGGTCTTCATTTCATCACAAAGGTGTCGATAATTTACTTTTAAATAGACAAATAAAGAATTTTATTTCACAACATAATCTGCATTTGTCTTGTTTCAATTGATTGGATGCATTTGCTAGTAGGCTATATGCTGAAATACTTATGTAAGGTACGAAATTCATCACGGCATTTCCCAGCTGATTGGTAAACAACGTCAAATAAAACCTTTAATTGTCATGAATGAATATAAGCTATTTCCCTTCTCTTAAGTCAAACTAAAACTCTATGGGATATTCCATTAATAAAACATAAGAATTCAAACTGAAATTGGTTTTAAAACAGCAATTCAGCTCTTATATCATATGAAAAACGCGCCCGCAAATTCAATTATATAGAATGAATTTCCTACCCAGCTGTCTACAGTTGCACAGAAAATGGTAAAGATCTATATATGAATATAGGGATTGTTTTTAATTTTTTGAAAAACATGGAATATACATATAAAGTCTCGTGGGAAAAATCAATGTGCACAGAATTATTTCCATTAGCTATATTTACATGAATTGTATATTCCATGTTTTTCAAAAAAAGAAAAACTATCCAAAATTTTTAACTTCCCTTTGAAAACTACAAAGCCAGTTCTCTTCAGATTTGCTAAGAAGTATTTTTAGGATAAGGAGAACTAAAATGGTAAATTTCATAATTGTTGCACTTATGATGCCCTGAGGTTGGTGCTAAAACTGCAAAAATAGCCAAATCTTCAAAAATCGTCTTTTCAATTTTTGCACATCTTAAAGGAAAACTAAATCCATGGTTAGAAAAAGCATGAAGCCCTCTACCAAAATTGTAAACTTCATGATCCTAAGTGTATGGGTTCTGCTAATTTTTTTAAATATTTATTTTATTTTTGAATACATTTTTCAATACAATGTATACAAACATATATAATGATATAATTATATTTCTTTCTCATACATAGTTCTAAACGTACATCCATACATACCGAGTATATATGTTCTTACACCATAAATTGTACATTATGCGGTAAGTCAATAGGTTATTATTATCTAAACTTTGACGATGATTTTTCTACTTTTATCATTATTATACATTTGTACTGTATTCTATAAGAGAGAGAGAGAGAGAGAGAGAGAGAGAGAGAGAAAGAGAGAATGAGAGAGAGAAAGAGAGAGAGACAGAGAGAGAGATTGACAAAATGTTTATCTGTAGACATAAATATGGATACATGTACTACATGATGAAGAGACTATAAACAAAAATATTAAAATCATATCTGTATTTCATATAAACATTTAAATGAGATGACATACATGCGTATTACATGTATCTTTATTCTATAAATTAAAGTATAAAAGCATTTCAATGTACTATTTAATTATATTTTGTACATACATATGTACAATTTCATTTATAAAGTAAACATGGTCACACAGTATCGAATAGCATCTTGCATTTATCCTAGTTATTATAACACTTATGTTTAAGCTTATTACTCTTACTGTTTGCAATACATTTTACGATACTGTAATGATCATATATTAACCGTCTAAGACAATCTTGTTGATAATGATTGTTGTAGGCATCTTGTTTTATATTTATAGTCTTTAATTAATAAAATTATTAGATTTTACACTGGGAAATATATTCTACTTGGATTATTATAGATACCAAAAATATAAATTTCTTTATTTAAACGGAAAGGAATATGAAGATTGTCTAATAAATCAGAAGTCATTCAGGAAGTTTTGTACAAAATCACATTCCCGCAGGGCATGTCCAATTTCTGACATTTTTATTTCTGTTTCACACTTATTACAATAGGGATTATTTACTATACCTGGCTAAAAGTTGTAATAACGCAATTTTCAAACCTAAGTCTGAAAAGAAATCTGTTTCTAAGCTCCAGGTAACTTGAACCAAATACTCGCACAATTTAATTTCTAGTATTGAAACGTCGAGTTCACAGGCCGATGACATTATTGTGTATTTAAATAATATTTTTTTCTTGTAATGGTTATTGGCTATTATGTACTAATGTAGGTCCTGAAGAGACTTATCACCTTTTGTTGTCTGTAACCCATCTAATTATTCAGGGGGTTTCGATAAGCCCATATAAATGGATCCGGTAGGACCAAAATCACCTTCTCACTGCCACAGGAGTCTGTTCATTGGTAGCCATCTTGAAATGAAGCGGGATATTTTATGAACATATGCCCGGATCTACATTAACCCTCTAGGATGGAGAGAAACGGAGACGGCTTGAAATATACGAGTTTGTACAATCCATCGTTTCAGAGATCCCTTGACAGAATGGCGGGCACCCTAGTAGTCTTCGTATCAGCTGATACACCATAGGTTCAGACTGATACAAAATGTCCTACAATAAATATTTTAACTATATAAACATTCTCCTATTATTGGCTAGGTGTATACTCCTGATGTGACCTTACATCAGTGTCAGTCATAGACCTAAATACGCTTCAGTTGTAGGTTCATATTTCTATTATGAAATTCGTTTAAATGAATCATCGATCCACGGATATTTATCTGGCTTATTTTACTCTCTGGAATCCGATTTACATCATGGCACCTCATATCAGTACTTTATTTTTTATTTATGTTGACTTCCTCTACCATCCATGGTAATTCGTATTCACCGCGACAAAAGTGTCCTAAATTTTCTCAAAGCCACATGATCAGTGCGTTGTAACTTCTGAACCGTTCCGGATCTCGGAAACGACGTATCCTTAGTCTGGACACAATGCAAATCCTGTGTTAATGCTTGAAGAAATAGACCTCATCGCGTACGGTATATACGGTAAACCTTGATTCTTCTTCAAGAAGCTAACCCCAGTTAACCTAAGATACCTTGGAAAGTTTAGCCTCAGTTGCATAGATACATGATGTAATACGATAAACTGTTTATCAAGATCAATGTTTTAATACTCGTTCATTACATAAATAAGTTTAGTACCTGGTATTTCCGAAAGTAATATTTTTCACTGACTACACCATTTAAATTAAATTCTTCTAAAGCTAAGAACGTTGTCTTTTTACATTGGTTACTATTAGACGAATTTTGATTACACATTAAGATTTATCATTTAGCCTTGTATGATACCACTTTCTCTTAAGAAAATAAACGTCTATTTTAAAATGGGAAGTCTAATTGACAGAACCGATCATTTTGAGCATTGTAACTTTGGTATTATATTTATAATAGTTATACTTAGGAGTCATTTTTTCTCCAGGATGGTCTTTTTCACGAGAAACAAAGTCAATTTCAAAAGTATTGAATCCATGCATTAAATACCAGCATTAAAACTGGAAAGTCAGAAACTAGATATATTTCAAGTGTTCTATAATATGAACTAAGGCATTGCCTTGAAGCGAGTGCAACTTCGTCATTGTAACATTGTAATGTAACATTAATTTAAATGCAGCCAATGTATGTATTGATGCAGCTCATTCCTACCCCCCTTACCATAAATTGCTCACTTCGCTTGCTTAAAATCATGCTGAAATTGTTGCGAAAGTATAGGTAAGGCGTATTTGTCCTTGCTTTATTGGAAACCGTCTAAGACAATCTTGTTGATAATGATTGTTGTAGGCATCTTGTTTTATATTTATAGTCTTTAATTAATAAAATTATTAGATTTTACACTGGGAAATATATTCTACTTGGATTATTATAGATACCAAAAATATAAATTTCTTTATTTAAACGGAAAGGAATATGAAGATTGTCTAATAAATCAGAAGTCATTCAGGAAGTTTTGTACAAAATCACATTCCCGCAGGGCATGTCCAATTTCTGACATTTCTATTTCTGTTTCACACTTATTACAATAGGGATTATTTACTATACCTGTTCTTTACATGTAAGAATTTGTTGTTAGAATGTGTTGATTCATTCTATATTGAAAAAACTGTAAGCTAAATTGTCTTGTAACTTCAAATGTATGTATGTTCTTCCATATCAATTCAATGAATTCAAAAATCACTTCCAATTTTTTTTTTTTTTGGTCAAATAACACAGCACTATTTTTTAAGAAGTATATTATAAAAAGTTTTTGCGCTTTTCTTGTTTTTAAAAACTGCTTTTAGATTTACTGGGATATTGGGGGTAAGAAATGTATTTAGACGGTTTACCATACTGTGGAATATATTTCTGAATAATAAAAATAATACTATAATAATATAAGAAGTTTGTCTTAATGTTAATGTTTTTTTTAATTCTTCAAGACTATAGAAAGTACAGCTTTCAGTTTCATCATCTTTGATAAATAATATAAACAAAATACCAAAGTTACAAAATCATTTAAAATAATAAACTCTCTGAACCACTATTAATAAAAGATACTTTTGTTGTTCATTATTATAGAGAACCTTTTATTATATCAATAGGTATTTCTGTAATTAAAGTAATATGATTGTCATGCTGCTCTATCTTTCTAATGACTTTCTCCAAGGCTAAAAGTTGTAATAACGCAATTTTCAAACCTAATTCTGAAAAGAAATCTGTTTCTAAGCTCCAGGTAACTTGAACCAAATACTCGCACAATTTAATTTCTAGTATTGAAACGTCGAGTTCACAGGCCGATGACATTATTGTGTATTTAAATAATATTTTTTTTCTTGTAATGGTTATTGGCTATTATGTACTAATGTAGGTCCTGAAGAGACTTATCACCTTTTGTTGTCTGTAACCCATCTAATTATTCAGGGGGTTTCGATAAGCCCATATAAATGGATCCGGTAGGACCAAAATCACCTTCTCACTGCCACAGGAGTCTGTTCATTGGTAGCCATCTTGAAATGAAGCGGGATATTTTATGAACATATGCCCGGATCTACATTAACCCTCTAGGATGGAGAGAAACGGAGACGGCTTGAAATATACGAGTTTGTACAATCCATCGTTTCAGAGATCCCTTGACAGAATGGCGGGCACCCTAGTAGTCTTCGTATCAGCTGATACACCATAGGTTCAGACTGATACAAAATGTCCTACAATAAATATTTTAACTATATAAACATTCTCCTATTATTGGCTAGGTGTATACTCCTGATGTGACCTTACATCAGTGTCAGTCATAGACCTAAATACGCTTCAGTTGTAGGTTCATATTTCTATTATGAAATTCGTTTAAATGAATCATCGATCCACGGATATTTTATCTGGCTTATTTTACTCTCTGGAATCCGATTTACATCATGGCACCACATATCAGTACTTTATTTTTTATTTATGTTGACTTCCTCTACCATCCATGGTAATTCGTATTCACCGCGACAAAAGTGTCCTAAATTTTCTCAAAGTCACATGATCAGTGCGTTGTAACTTCTGAACCGTTCCGGATCTCGGAAACGACGTATCCTTAGTCTGGACACAATGCAAATCCTGTGTTAATGCTTGAAGAAATTGACCTCATCACGTACGGTATATACGGTAAACCTTGATTCTTCTTCAAGAAGCTAACCCCAGTTAACCTAAGATACCTTGGAAAGTTTAGCCTCAGTTGCATAGATACATGATATAATACGATAAACTGTTTATCAAGATCAATGTTTTAATACTCGTTCATTACATAAATAAGTTTAGTACCTGGTATTTCCCGAAAGTAATATTTTTCACTGACTACACCATTTAAATTATAAATTCTTCTAAAGCTAAGAACGTCGTCTTTTTACAGTGGTTACTCTTAGACGAATTTTGATTACACATTAAGATTTATCATTTAGCCTTGTATGATACAACTTTCTCTTAAGAAAATAAACGTCTATTTTAAAATGGGAGCTCAACTGAAGAAGTCTAATTGACAGGCCCGATTATTTTGAGCATTGTAACTTTGGTATTATATTTATAATAGTTATACTTAGGAGTCATTTACGGCTTGAAATATACGAGTTTGTACAATCCATCGTTTCAGAGATCCCTTGACAGAATGGCGGGCACCCTAGTAGTCTTCGTATCAGCTGATACACCATAGGTTCAGACTGATACAAAATGTCCTACAATAAATATCACTGGAAAATTTTAACTATATAAACATTCTCCTATTATTGGCATTCTAGTGTACAAAAATACTCCTGATGTGACCTTACATCAGTGTCAGTCATAGACCTAAATACGCTTCAGTTGTAGGTTCATATTTCTATTATGAAATTCGTTTAAATGAATCATCGATCCACGGATATTTATCTGGCTTATTTTACTCTCTGGAATCCGATTTACATCATGGCACCACATATCAGTACTTTATTTTTTATTTATGTTGACTTCCTCTACCATCCATGGTAATTCGTATTCACCGCGACAAAAAGTGTCCTCAACAGGCCGATGACATTATTGTGTATTTTAAATAAAATTTTCTCAAAGTCACATGATCAGTTGCGTTTCAGAATCCCTTGACAGAATGGCGGGCAACCCTAGTAGTCTTCGTATCAGCTGATACACCATAGGTTGTAACTTCTGAACCGTTCCTCTCGGATCTCGGAAACGACGTATCCTTAGTCTGGACACAATGCAAACGTATCCTTAGTCTGGGACACAATCCTGTGTTAATGCTTGAAGAAATTGACCTCATCACGTACGGTACAAATCCGGTAAAACCTTGATTCTTCTCGTCATTGTAACAGAAGCTAAGAATGGTATTGATGCAGCTCCCCAGTCTTAAAATCATGCTGAAATTTGTTGCGAAAGTATAGGTAATGGCGTATTTTCCTTAACCTAAGATACCTTGGAAAGATTTTTAGCCTCAGTTGCATAGATACATGATATAATACGATAAACTGTTTTTATCAAGATCAATGTTTTAATACTCGTTCATTACATGTAAGAATTACATAAATAAGTTTAGTACCTGGTATTTCCGAAAGTAATATTTTTCACTGACTACACCATTTAAATTATAAATTCTTCTAAAAAGCTAAGAACGTCGTCTTTTTACAGTGGTTACTCTTAGACGAATTTTGATTACACATTAAGATTTACAAAATCATTTAGCCTTGTATGATACAACTTTCTCTTAAGAAAATAAACGTCTATCTTTTTTAAAATGGGAGCTCAACTGAAGAAGTCTAATTGACAGGCCCGATTATTTTGAGCATTGTAACTTTGGTATTATATTTTTTTTTATAATAGTTATACTTAGGAGTCATTTACGGCTTGAAATATACGAGTTTGTACAAACCATCGTTTCAGAGATCCCTTGACAGAATGGCGGGCACCCTAGTAGTCTTCGTATCAGCTGATACACCATAGGTTCAGACTGATACAAAATGTCCTACAATAAATATTTTTAACTATATAAACATTCTCCTATTATTGGCTAGGTGTATACTCCTGATGTGACCTTACATCAGTGTCAGTCATAGACCTAAATACGCTTCAGTTGTAGGTTCATATTTCTATTATGAAATTCGTTTTAAATGAATCATCGATCCACGGATATTTATCTGGCTTATTTTACTCTCTGGAATCCGATTTACATCATGGCACCACATATCAGTACTTTATTTTTTATTTATGTTGACTTCCTCTACCATCCATGGTAATTCGTATTCACCGCGACAAAAGTGTCCTAAATTTTCTCAAAGTCACATGATCAGTGCGTTGTAACTTCTGAACCGTTCCGGATCTCGGAAACGACGTATCCTTAGTCTGGACACAAATGCAAATCCTGTGTTAATGCTTGAAGAAATAGACCTCATCGCGTACGGTATATACGGTAAACCTTGATTCTTCTTCAAGAAGCTAACCCCAGTTAACCTAAGATACCTTGGAAAGTTTAGCCTCAGTTGCATAGATACATGATGTAATACGATAAACTGTTTATCAAGATCAATGTTTTAATACTCGTTCATTACATAAATAAGTTTAGTACCTGGTATTTCCGAAAGTAATATTTTTCACTGACTACACCATTTAAATTATAAATTCTTCTAAAGCTAAGAACGTCGTCTTTTTACAGTGGTTACTCTTAGACGAATTTTGATTACACATTAAGATTTATCATTTAGCCTTGTATGATACCACTTTCTCTTAAGAAAATAAACGTCTATTTTAAAATGGGAGCTCAACTGAAGAAGTCTAAATGACAGAACCGATCATTTTGAGCATTGTAACTTTGGTATTATATTTATAATAGTTATACTTAGGAGTCATTTTTTCTCCAGGATGGTCTTTTTCACGAGAAACAAAGTCAATTCAAAAAGTATTGAATCCATGCATTAAATACCAGCATTAAAACTGGAAAGTCAGAAACTAGATATATTTCAAGTGTTCTATAATATGAACTAAGGCATTGCCTTGAAGCGAGTGCAACTTCGTCATTGTAACATTGTAATGTAACATTAATTTAAATGCAGCCAATGTATGCATTGATGCAGCTCATTCCTACCCCCCTTACCATAAATTGCTCACTTCGCTTGCTTAAAATCATGCTGAAATTGTTGCGAAAGTATAGGTAAGGCGTATTTGTCCTTGCTTTATTGGAAACCGTCTAAGACAATCTTGTTGATAATGATTGTTGTAGGCATCTTGTTTTATATTTATAGTCTTTAATTAATAAAATTATTAGATTTTACACTGGAAAATATATTCTACTTGGATTATTATAGATACCAAAAATATAAATTTCTTTATTTACACGGAAAGGAATATGAAAATTGTCTAATAAATCAGAAGTCATTCAGGAAGTTTTGTACAAAATCACATTCCCGCAGGGCATGTCCAATTTCTGACATTTCTATTTCTGTTTCGCACTTATGACAATAGGGATTATTTACTATACCTGTTCTTTACATGTAAGAATTTGTTGTTAGAATGTGTTGATTCATTCTATATTGAAAAAACTGTAAGCTAAATTGTCTTGTAACTTCAAATGTATGTATGTTCTTCCATGTCAATTCAATGAATTCAAAAATCTCTTCCAATTTTTTTTTTGGTCAAATGACACAGCACTATTTTTAAGAAGTATATTATAAAAAGTTTTTGCGCTTTTCTTGTTTTTAAAAACTGCTTTTAGATTTACTGGGATATTGGGGATAAGAAATGTATTTAGACGGTTTACCATACTGTGGAATATATTTCTGAATAATAAAAATAATACTATAATAATATAAGAAGTTTGTCTTAATGTTAATGTTTTTTTTAATTCTTCAAGACTATAGAAAGTACAGCTTTCAGTTTCATCATCTTTGATAAATAATATAAACAAAATACCAAAGTTACAAAATCATTTAAAATAATAACTCTCTGAACCACTCTTAATAAAAGATACTTTTGTTGTTCATTATTATAGAGAACCTTTTATTATATCAATAGGTATTTCTGTAATTAAAGTAATATGATTGTCATGCTGCTCTATCTTTCTAATGACTTTCTCCAAGGCTAAAAGTTGAAATAACGCAATTTTCAAACCTAAGTCTGAAAAGAAATCTGTTTCTAAGCTCCAGGTAACTTGAACCAAAGACTCGCACAATTTAATTTCTAGTATTGAAACGTCGAGTTCACAGGCCGATGACATTATTGTGTATTTAAATAATATTTTTTTCTTGTAATGGGTTATTGGCTATTATGTACTAATGTAGGTCCTGAAGAGACTTATCACCTTTTGTTGTCTGTAACCCATCTAATTATTCAGGGGGTTTCGATAAGCCCATATAAATGGATCCGGTAGGACCAAAATCACCTTCTCACTGCCACAGGAGTCTGTTCATTGGTAGCCATCTTGAAATGAAGCGGGATATTTTATGAACATATGCCCGGATCTACATTAACCCTCTAGGATGGAGAGAAACGGAGACGGCTTGAAATATACGAGTTTGTACAATCCATCGTTTCAGAGATCCCTTGACAGAATGGCGGGCACCCTAGTAGTCTTCGTATCAGCTGATACACCATAGGTTCAGACTGATACAAAATGTCCTACAATAAATATTTTAACTATATAAACATTCTCCTATTGTTGGCTAGGTGTATACTCCTGATGTGACCTTACATCAGTGTCAGTCATAGATCTGAATACGCTTCAGTTGTAGGTTCATATTTCTATTATGAAATTCGTTTAAATGAATCATCGATCCACGGAAATTTATCTGGCTTATTTTACTCTCTGGAATCCGATTTACATCATGGCACCACATATCAGTACTTTATTTTTTATTTATGTTGACTTCCTCTACCATCCATGGTAATTCGTATTCACCGCGACATTTCTCAAAGTCACATGATCAGTGCGTTGTAACTTCTGAACCGTTCCGGATCTCGGAAACGACGTATCCTTAGTCTGGACACAATGCAAATCCTGTGTTAATGCTTGAAGAAATAGACCTCATAGCGTACGGTATATACGGTAAACCTTGATTCTTCTTCAAGAAGCTAACCCCAGTTAACCTAAGATACCTTGGAAAAGTTTAGCCTCAGTTGCATAGATACATGATGTAATACGATAAACTGTTTATCAAGATCAATGTTTTAATACTCGTTCATTACATAAATAAGTTTAGTACCTGGTATTTCCGAAAGTAATATTTTTCACTGACTACACCATTTAAATTATAAATTCTTCTAAAGCTAAGAACGTCGTCTTTTTACAGTGGTTACTATTAGACAAATTTTGATTACACATTAAGATTTATCATTTAGCCTTGTATGATACCACTTTCTCTTAAGCAAATAAACGTCTATTTTAAAATGGGAGCTCAACTGAAGAAGTCTAATTGACAGAACCGATCATTTTGAGCATTGTAACTTTGGTATTATATTTATAATAGTTATACTTAGGAGTCATTTTTTCTCCAGGATGGTCTTTTTCACGAGAAACAAAGTCAATTTCAAAAGTATTGAATCCATGCATTAAATACCAGCATTAAAACTGGATAGTCAGAAACTAGATATATTTCAAGTGTTCTATAATATGAACTAAGGCATTGCCTTGAAGCGAGTGCAACTTCGTCATTGTAACATTGTAATGTAACATTAATTTAAATGCAGCCAATGTATGTATTGATGCAGCTCATTTCCTACCCCCCTTACCATAAATTGCTCACTTCGCTTGCTTAAAGTCATGCTGAAATTGTTGCGAAAGTATAGGTAAGGCGTATTTGTCCTTGCTTAATTGGAACAATTTGATAAGATGTTATTAAGCCGTCTAGGCTGTTACTAATTCGGCTAATACGGGACCGGGCTGTCCACAAACCCATTGTACTTAACCACGTGAATAGTTCAACCAATCAGATTAGATATTTATGGAAGCCATGTTTCTAGGAACCCGTATAAGGAGCCTCGTTTTCAATGTGCCGGTTGAAACTTTTCGAAGCTCATTGTACACACCGGAATACTTTGACCGTAAAAGGGCACTGTAATTATTGGACTTGACTCAAATTGCAACATTTCTACAATAAAGAGCTCTCTGTGCTCGCATCAAAGGATGGTGAAACAAATGTTTTATTGAGCAGGTGCATACGCTTGCCCCAGACGCCGCAAATGTGTAGAAGTTGGCTTAAACCGTATTTTATTCATTACAAATACAGTAAATGATACAATGGTAAATAGTACATACATAAATAGGATTGTACATTCAACAAGCGTAACAAATCGTATGTGAAGCTCTCTCTCCTTTGGAAAATTAAGCTACTATAGAATAAAATTTAGTCAATATGCTCATGGACAACTGTTTACATTACATAAGTGATAAAATATCAAAATATTATAAATGAATACAATGTGATAGAGTGAAGGGATTATCTGTTGCTTAAATGGTAACATAATTATTTTATGCTTAAGGCATTATATATTATTTTGAAGTGAAATGTATAACAGAAGAAAAGAATGTGTCTGGCTTAATCATTGAAAACGACTACACTGTCTGAGGTACTCCTGAACTGCAGCAAAAATCTCCCCACATACGCTATCATTGTACAAGGGATACCCGTTATGTAAAATGTTTGTGTTTACTGCTACTCTGATTGGATTTATAGTTCGCATTCGGACGTTACAATATCTCCTACTGGACAGTCAAAATGTTGTGCAGTTTCTGGTACATTACACAATGAACACATGTCATTTGCAGCTAGATGATTACTAAAGAGATCGGGAGTCGGAGAGCTGCATCCTAAACGCAATCTAGTGTGGAGTATTCGATACTTTCTTTTCCCAAAATAATAATACTTTGGAATTGTTTGTTTGCCTTTAGTTAAGTAATGTTTGAATACTAAAGTAATATTTGGCACTGTTAACACCATTTAAATTCGAAATTTTTTTTAAAGCTAAGATAGTCATTTTTTTACAGTGGGTACTCTTAGACGGATTTCGGCTATACTTTTAGAGATATTATTTGGCCTTGTATGATACCACTTTATCTTTAGAAAATACACGTACTTTTCAAATTGGAGCTCAACTGATGAAGTCTAATTGACAGAAACGATATCGTCTTGAGTATTATGACTTTGGTATTATGTTTATAATATCTCTAATAATGTTTGAGATGTTCGAACAATTCCTGGAATAGGGTTATATTCATCAGATGCTTTTGGAATAAAAATATTTTGAAAATATTTGTTCTAGTTGTCGGTATGTGAACGTTATCTTTTGATCTTAAATTTCTTTGGCTGACCTGATGAATGCTAGGGGGTATAAGAGTATACAAATATGTAGGGGTAACTTTGCTAACCATTTTATAAAATGTAATCATTCTAGTATGTTTATATTTACATGCTGCAAGTGTATCACAACCCACTTCTTTGAATTTGAGCAAGACCTAGTTCCTCCAGTTGCTATCATGACAGCCTCTAATTGGACTTTTTCTAATTCATGTTTTTCATAGTCTGTACAATTATCCCAAGCAATATCAGCATATTCCAAAATTGGTCTGGTAAATGAAAAGTACATTACTTCTAGGGTTTTCCTATCTAAACGAAAATTTAGTACTCTAATAATATTATCTCTTTTACATATACAATTTTCATGCCATGTACATCTATTGTTTAAAGTAACACCTAAATGTTTGTGAGAATCAGCTTTTTTTATTTCAGTATTTTTCCTGATAATTGAAGGATAATTACTAGGATTATTTTTTTGTTTTTGTTTTGATTTGTTTTTTTTTGTTTTTTTATTAAATTTGACGGCCAATTTTTAGACCAAACATGTATTCTTGATAGGTCTGCATTGATCAGATCAGCTGCAATTGCAGGGTCATTAACTATAAGATATAGAGACGTATCTTATGTTCGACTGTATCTAAAAATTAGAAATGGTAAAGGTCTTAAAATAGAGCCTGATGCTCACAAAAAATTACCCTTACTTCTTTACCATCATCTATGACCTTTGAAAAGTTGTGACATAAGTCAGTTAGCTGGTATACAGCCGAGTCTTTCGGTGTAAAACCTGATTGCACAGGTGTTAATTTATTTGTAAAATATGTAAATATTTAAATACCAATTTTTCAAACTCTTTTTCTATACAACTAATCAGTGACATCGGCCTATAATTAGACATTAGTTTTGTCTCCTTTATAAAAATGGGAACTACAGTAGCAGTCTTCCAGCTTGTAGGAAAATAAGAAAGTCGGAGATAATTATTAAAAAGTTGATGTAAATGTAATGAGAGAATAGAATCACCTTCTTTTAAAAGTTTTGGACTTATCATATCTGGTCCAGCTGCTTTAGACCCATCTAATAATTCCATTACATCCCCCACACCACTTGAGTTAAAGTAATTTTACTGAGTAACATAGCTGAAGGTTCAAAAAGAGGGAGAATGGCTCAAGTATCTTCAAGAGTACTTTGCTCACTGAAATATTCATTTAGAGCATTGACTTGCTTGTTTGTTTGTTCATTGTTGTTTCACGTCCCACTCAAGAATCTTTCACTCATATGGAGACGTCACCAAATGCCGGTGAAGGGCTTCAAATTTTGGCCTATGCTCGGCACTTACGGCCATTGAGCCGTGTGTATGTTCCATTTTTTAAAATGAGGCATACCACTATCACCATTTTGCTTTAACAACTGTTTAGTGACTCCCCGCCATTGTTTCGAATTTAAGTTACCTTGTTGTAATGAAACTGCTATTTTTTTTTAAGTTTTTAATTTGTGCTTTTCGAATCATACTCGTAGCTAAATTCTTTGACAACCTAAAGCTTGTCTAATTTTCGACAGTATTTGTTGTTTTTGTAATCTTGTTTCCTTTTCTTGTCTTTTATTGCTTTTCTTATTTCATTATGCACCCGAGGGGTCACGAGGACGAATAGTGACTAATTGGTATAAAAATTCAGCTGCTTCAGAATGTTTTCTGTAGTTTTTATCTTTATCGTTATCAATCACAATATTAGAGATCTTCGTTAAGAGCTCAATCACAATATATATATATATATATATATATACTTAGTATATCTCTCTCTTCTCTTTCTCGGTCTCTCCACAATGATCACTGCAGAAAAGTTCAATGATTCTCTCAACTCTCAAAATTCTCATTTGTCAGTATTATAATTAAAGTAGAATAATATATATTTATCTCTCTATATATATATATATATATATATATATATATATATATCAACTTGATATATATCTATATCTTCCTTTAATAATTTTTTTGTTTGACTTTTATAAAATCGGTTGAAAAAAAATAGCACAATGATCACTGCAGAAAGGTTCAATGATTCCTTTTTGAGTACAACTCTTTTCAAAATTCTCATTTGTCAGTATTAGATCAATTAAAGTAGAATAATTATTTGTTACTCTAGTAGGTGAGTCAACTAGTTGTTTAAAATCAAATGTGCCCATAACACTTTTTATATTTTTACTTTGATTTCTGTTTAACATATTTTCATTAAAATCTCCTATAAGAATAATATTTGGATATAAGGCTATAGCTTGATCAAACGATACTTTGACTAGATCACACTTGTCAAATCTTGGGTGAACATAAAATGATCCTTGAAGTAAACGTTTTAAATTTAGTATCACTTCTGCACATATTGCCTCGAATCCAGGCAAGACTTTATTCTTGTTTGTAGAAGTTGAAATACGTTAGGCAGGGTAGTCTTCTCAGAGAGTGTAAATGTGGGTATGTATCTGGAAAAAGCAAAAATATCACAGAGACTAATAACATTAAACATCTCGTGTCATGACGTATACCTTTAGAACGACGAGAGATGCTTTGTGGTATGCACGTCCTTAAATAATACTGATGAAATGAAAGTAATTACATATATCAGCCTATCGGCCATTTTGATTTGGACTCCAACCAAGCACTTCGTCACGTCATAAAATGAAAAAAAGAATTTTAAAAGTTTCCAATGAACGGGATTGGAGCATTCAATCAGGTTTAAGTTCGTAAATAACAATACTAGGAGATGTAAAATCCTTAAATAGAATATTGATGCTTTGGGTAACACTTAAATGACCTGTCTATACTTCTTTCTTTTCATGCTCTTGAGCTTTCCTTCACTGACGGGGGATCAGCTTCTTTGCGTTACAAATTAAGCATAATATTAAAAGAAAGGTCATGCGAACATTTGGCCTTCTCGACGTTCAATCTGGTGTGTCACAATTCTAATTCGTTGTTGGTGCGTATACTTTAGTTTAGGCCGAATTTTCTGCCCCGATTTTAAGTGATTTATTTGACCAAAGAAATCGATTAAAATCGGTGTTGAATGTTTGACCTAACTGTAGTCATACACACAGCAGGATGAAACTGGTCAGGTTTTGGTGTTAATCCATGTTTTCTGTATATAAGATATGAGTTGTCGTATTGTTTCATCCGTGACCTTATGTCCCTGGTGAATGAGAGGCAATGTCATCAACTTTCAAATCAATTTATTGATGTCGTCCCTCTCGCAGTAGACCAATTGAAATTATAAAATATATCAAATGAAAATTATACTTGTTTGTAAGGTCAAAACGGTCCCAGTCATAACGGCTCTAGTAAAAGAAGTCCATCTTATTGTGTGTATACTATAGGGGAGACGCGGAATATTTGGAACAATTTTAAACAAACATCTCTACTGAGAACATGCGGACATGTACTCCTATCACTTTTCATCAAAGCGTCTTAGGAGGAAAAACATTGTCTTTACGATGACATATTGGATGAATGTCAGAAATGCTTATTACATCCATAAAAGAAGTTTATAAATTTCCTGAAAATGTTTCAACTTGCCCTTTTTCTGGAAAAGTTGAAACACTATGTGGGGAAAGTTGAAACATCTAGTTTTTGTTTTTGAAACATGCCATAATGAGTTCAACAATGACACAGTCGGGTCTACAAACTATATTATCCTAGATAAGTGGCCTATTAATTTAATTTCAACAAAGGCGCTGTCAAATATATTTCCTTTAAGTGTTTATGAAACTAGGTATGTCTTTGACCTATGACCTGCAATTATAAATTGTTCCCAAGAAGTTAGTCTATTTGAGGGGAGATAACATTTAACAGAAACTCGCTAATAAACCTTTTCAGAATTGTTCCGTTCCGGCATGGTTAGTAGTAATATTATGCATATTCAATGAAAAATGTATCCTACATAACTTCCGGTAATAAGTATATCGCATAAGTAACCAGAAATATGTATTACGTACAGTGTAAGGAACCAGCTTGAGAGCTAGCCTAAAGTAAAGGTGTGGCACCTGTCAAATTTACAAGAATGAACAATTAGTTTAACTTTCCCTACTCAAATGACCTGAAACAAGATATCATTGAATGTCGTCTACGTAGACATTACGATACCGGAAATTACCCAGGTCACATTTCTGTTGACATCACCTGATATGAGTACAAACTAGTCCACAAAACTAAACGGAATGTGACAACTAGAAAAAAGTCTATATAGTTCTCAAATAATGTTCCGGGGATCCTGATTCAAAATTGAAAAATCTAATAAATCTGCTGCACATTTCAAAGTTAAATCAGAAACATTGAAATATAGCGGTGTACAGTCTAGACTCCTCAGGTGACCCCTGTATAAAGTGACTCCTTGTCTTATGTGACTGTATCTAAGGTGTCTCAACAGTGGTTCCTACATATTAACTGGTCTGTTTTAAGTGACTCCCTGGCTTATGTGACCAAAATCCTCAGGTCCTTTTGACAGTTACTTAATATCTACTTTATTTCAAAGTCTCAACAAATGTTCCCATGCCATGGGCAAAATGAAACGAAATAAAACTTTCAATTCAAGTGGACGGAGCATTAAAAGTACATGTTCTCTCAAAGTTAAAAACAGAACCTACATGTCAAACATTACACACCGAGGGGTTAGTATAAACATGTTCCAACTTACCCCAATGGTAATGATTCAACTTTCCCCAACGCACAATGTGGATATTTTTGGACTAAATCTATATTTCACTAAATTATTTCATTTGTTTGTATTGAAGTTTTAACTGATATCAATTTTATCTAATAGCGAGCGCAGCTCGAGCGGCGCGAAGTGAGCGCCGCTCGCGAAGCAAGCTTTTATGGTAATGCGTATGTGTAAGTACAAATAGGTTAAATTTACACATACTATGAGCAAAAAAGTCCCGGGTCAAGTTCGCGTTGAATATTGCATTTTTATCGAGAAGGTCAAAAACAAAATTTGTGATCATATATCACACCATGATAAAATTTTTAAAAATAGTACGAAGGCAAATAACTCCTTATTAATCGCACACAGGATTTTTAAAAACTGGTTAACAGCGTCTCCTAGCAGACGTCATTTTTACCTACCAGAAATGAAGAGTTCCGATTAACGGCTTTCCTAACCCGACACGCTCAGTTACGCTGGATGGTAGGACTCGCGCCAGACATCGGATATTTCTTAACTTGTTAATTTCAAAATAAGTTTTAAAAAATGAACTGACAGTTTATTTTTTAGAATACTGAGATGTACTCATGTTGCGGTTATCTTGTTTACGAGAGTCCTACTATCGCAAGTCCCATGAGGTAATTTCTGGGTTTCTCTCACGGAGATCGAAATACTCTCTCGTATCATGCCATGTATGATTTTAAATTTTACTATCGGCTATTCACGTGGAATTATTTTGGAATCAATTTCACTAATAAAAATATGATGGAATTAACATTAACATAGTAACTGTGAACGCTTCAAATGAAAGACTATCAATTTACTGACGTAAAAGTTAACAGTAAATTTCGACAAATATGACAGATTAGCTACTTTCTAAGGGGAAGAAACTCGGTCATCCTGCAGAAACATTTTTGAAAATTGTGTACAAATTTACAGTAGAAAATAAATTAGCCGATACAAACTTCCTATATAGGTTTTTAACACTTCCATAGCCATACAGAAATTATTACACGAAGATAAAAGAACAAGTGAATAATTATCTGAAATTAAAATTTATTTTAAAGCTCCCCTCTCCCCTCAAAAAAAAAAAAGGAAAAGAAAATGCACTTTATTTACTTTATAATAAAATATAGCTACTCTACATACATATCATTTTGCTGTGATTTATTTATTTTACTTCCAGTAGCCTATATTTTGGTCTTCATGAATTCACTGGAATCACTGGTTAAACATCGAACTAAGCCTTTTGACTTCTTTCACGTATCATAATATTTGACTACTAATCTTATGCCGGTACACAACTTACTTACTTCTCTATATTGAATTTCTATGTGACCAATTTAACTGTAGATCTACATTGTTATATTTTTATTTCAAATGATACATATTTAAAGAAAAAAATAATCATTACATCTGAAGAAGAACTGATGAATATTTTAGTTGACTTTAGTACACCCAACCTTATAATAGCAAATTTACAGAACAATGAAATTTTAGGTTTAAACATGTTATTGGTGAAAAAAAAAAAAACAACAAAAACAATAAAAGAACAAGAACATATAAGTCTGATCAACCTTCCTTGCTTGCTTTAGCTTGATGAATAATTAATTGCCACTCGTCCGTGAGAGACACGGAGAGAGATGTTTAGTGTGTGTGTCCTTGCTTAAGTTGTTTGTTTTCTCCAATGACTTTTTAAATTGACACTACACTTGTCATCAGATTGTCAATTACAGATTGATAATTTCTTCACCATGAACCGATCAACAAAATTGTTTTAATGTAACATTAGCACTTTAATGGTCATTCATAATTGTGATACATTTGAGAGTCTTGTTGAATGTTCGCATTTTGATGCTTTTTTTAGTATACAGATGTATTTACCAGGGCTCACCTTGCCATTAGTCAATAATTCATTAAGCCATGGATGAATTTTTCTCATGATTTGTTAAACATGAAATTGGACAATTTTCTGCCTAATTTTTTATCCTGTTTGGTGCATATTTTGAGCGATCACAGACAAATACGTTTGACCACGGATAAATAAAGCCTAGGCTCTCTATATTGCTGGTTTGAAAACATAAGTAAGACCTAGGACAGTTTTCACTGTACCAGCGCTAGCAGGATTTCTTGAAAGTTATCCCATTGGCCAATCAAATCAACCACCAGAATTTGACAAAAATTCGCAACATGTATATATAAATCAGTAGTTTGCACTTGCCATCAGCCTGTTGTCTCATTGTCTTAATGCAAGAATCGCGAGGAAAGAAGTGTCAAATAAGGTGTAGAATTTTGGTTTATCTATGAACATTTATTTCTCTATCACAGGCAACATAGAAACTTTATAAAAGTTTGACAAAGCGTCAAGAAAAACCGGAAAATGCGGGATCTGTAGTACAATGCCACTCATTACATATATGTCTCTTATTGTCAATACCGTATTCTACCCAATAAGCGCCTACAGAAAAAAAATGTGGGCGCTTATTGGAACTAATCAATAGTCAAGAAGAAAAGCATTTATTTTTTTACAAGGATCGGTGGTAAAATTGTTGTAGTTAATACAGTGGACACCTATTGACATTCTTGTGTTGTATGGGGCTAGAGATAACTGTTCTTTACGTTTTTGTGGTCCACATTGCCTTGTCAATTGGCTAGGAAAGGTACTTGATCATGTGTAAAAAGGGGAGGGGTGCTTATAAGCTTATAAATAGGGGCATGGATGCTTATTGGATTGTATGTGGTATCGGTGGAGCAGCATATCATTAACATTTGTAAGATGTATCGATACATGAGTATTTCACTAAGAAGTTTTACTTTTAAAAATTTTCCAAACAATGACCAAGCTGCGCTCGCTTTCAAGGCTTTGCCTTAATTCATATTATATTAACTGAACATGTAAAACTGTTGATGAATGCCTTCGCCCTCTCCATAGGTTTACCTATGTATTATTTATACGGTTTTAAAATATTTATATTGACAACATTCGATTATATAAAAAAAAATACAGTCGTTGAATTATGCTCAAGTCTTTTCTCTAAAGATGGAGAAAATCGGAAAACAGACTGTGATCGGCCTCGGCATACATTTCACGTTTCTTTTATCACTTCCGTTTCCGTTTTAACGGAGGACAGTATTGAATGTTGAATGTCAATGGGTGACCGCTCATTTCCTTCTCACACTTACGATACCAATAGGTATCCATATATTTCGAACGTGCAGCAGAATGAACCAGAACACTTGCCACCTCCAAAGGTGCCTACTAACCAACAATCGGGTGAGTAACTAAGTTTATTCATCAGCGTCGGAAGCAAATTGAAAGTGGGGGGCTAAACCAACTTAAAACACATACACACGACAGAACGTCTGGGGCTAAGCCCCAATTTTTAACACCTATGTCTATCTTTGCAAAAAATGTGGGGGGCTAAGCCCCAAGCCCCCCCCCCCCCCCCCCCCCCCCCCCCCCCCCCTGGTTCCGACGCCTATGTTATTGCGTACAACATTTCAGTAGGCCATAAAAATAATGCCTTCGACCCTTCTGGCTGGATTCTTCGCCGGCCTTGGCTTTAGGGATTCTGTCGTTTTGCTCCCGTGGCGGTGCAACAGGACAGAATCTCAAAAGGGATTAAGTAGGTCGAAATTCTGCCCCGATTTTAAGTTTTTGTTTTTGAAAAAAATCAGGGGCAGAAATTCTCCCTGGTCCCACTTTCTTCATAACAGCCGTAAACAAGAATATGTCAAGATGCTGTGACATTTTCATATCAATATATCAATCTTTTTGAACATCTTTCTCATCTGTGCCATCAGAAATTTGCAAACATAATATATTCTTATAACATAATTATATGTGTGACACTATTGATATGGATGAAGATTAAGTATTGTTGAAGTTCTTTTAACATTTAATTTTATCAGTGATGTGTTTTATAAAGAATTGGTTTAGTGTCTGGAACCCAGAGAAATAGTTTCCTAGAGTTTTTAATGATGAAAAAAACTTCTTGACCCCTCATACATTGCTTTTGTAAGATGTGTTTGCTGAAACTTAATTTATTTTGGGTAAATAATTAGTCAATCTAATGCAACATTTGGGATAAAAACTAGTCATACAGAATGTGATAATTTACTCTTTTAGATCTGGCCTTAAAAATTGGACATTTGTGGGAAGCATAGTCTACCCTAGACCACAGTGAATGTGTGATTTTTGTCTGATATATAGAGAATATCTAATCGGGCTGCCGAAATGGATAATTCCAAAATGTATCTCGGAAGCATACTCCTGAACACCCTAACCTTTGCTGAATTCCACTTCGATTTCATGTTAAATTAATGAGAATGAAACATTTCTAAGGATAAAAATCGGGTCATAGTTCAGTGTCTGGAGGCTATTAGGCCAAGAATCTGTTTTGATTTTAAGTTACTTTTTTATTGAAATCAACCTTCTTTTGAGAAGGATAATCAATGTGATTTATCATCAAATTGTCTGACATATTTTTGCATCTGGATGCAGAGAAATGCATCTATGAGCTTTTACATTGAAAAAAAGTTCTGAACTGGCTTAAACCCCTACCACCTAACATAATAGTATTAATACACTGCATAAGAATTAATTCAATAATTATAATTATGTGTACTGATCAGGGAGGCATTCAAGCGGGAGTGTTTCCCGTAAGTTTACAAAATAGGTATAAAACCTTGAATTGTTCTACATTAAGTTAAAAATTTGATAACAATTTTCATAAAATGCTCTGCACTTGTGCCACTACAAATTCAAATCCTGTCTGCCTCTGGTGTGGTATGCATTTTGTAATAGTCACATTTCTAATGTACTCATATCACAAATAATCTACGATAAATGTAAAAAAACCTACATGTGTATGCTGCAAAATATGGACTGACTTTAACTTAGGCCGAGTTTGTTATGGACCAAGAGTGTCATGCTGAAAATGATACATGTATGGGCTGAGATTGATTATAGGCCAAGTTTGTAATACATGTAGGTCGAGATGTTCCTGAAGAGATACAGTGGAATCTCAAAGGACTTCTCCTATTACTTCGATATATTCGAGATAACCGAAATTTTTAATCGATATATTATTCTATCTATAAATATCAGAACTTTAACATAAGCCGAGTTTGTTATGGACAAAGAGTGTCATGCGGAAAATGATACATATTTGGGCTGAAATTCATTATAGGCCAAGTTTGTAATAAGTTGAGATGTTCCTGAACAGATACAGTGGAATCTCATTATCTCAAAACCCACAGGACAGCCCCTATTGGATATATCCGGAATTCGAGATAACCGAAATTTTTAATTGATATATTACTCTATCTATAAATATTGACATCGGAAATTCCATTTTGACATAATAAGAATTTTGACTCATCCGATTTCGATATAAAGAGATTCCACTGTATTTTAGAATTTTAGGAAGAAAATAGTGTCTGCTACATGTATTTGCATTTCCAGTTTGAGAAGGTTTCTCAATCACATTAACCAAAATAATCCAGTCATTTTATTTTGATCATCACATCAAAATATTGCTTAAATGCACCGTGCATCTTTTTACTACGGTGTACATCTTAGATAATAAGGTACATGTAGAGGAAATATGTTTTGAGGGATTTTAAATCATTTGATTTAATGCATACTCAATCAAAATGTGTCAACTGAAGAAATTTACCATGCAAGATTTTGATGTTTTTCGTCAGAATTTTGTGGCGTTACATAGTCTACAGTACTTCTCAGCACATGATTTTTCAAATAATTGTTAAAATGAAAGTTGTTACATGTATTTATCATGATTATTATATAAACTGTTGGCAAAATTACATCTGTTGACTTACATGTATCATAAAGATTTTGCTTCAACCATTTATTAGTTTTCTGACATCCACTTCAGATTTCACTAATTATTAAAAAAAATTCTTTCCTCTTTTCAGATCAGGTACAAGCATTAGCAGGATGGTTAATTGGACTTTCCAGGTAATATGTTTCTATTTGTAAAATCTACAAAATGTATTTGTAAATTTCTTCTTTTTTTCAGCTAGAGCTTTTGTCTACCAAAACATAGGTCTTGGATTGATTTCAGATATCAAAATTGATTTGGATTGGATGAATTGTGTCACCACCCTCACTAATTTTTCAGTTATATTACGGTTGCCAGTTTTAATGGTAGAAAAGAGAACCTGGTTACAATATACCTGCAGTAAGTAGAAGTGAGATACTTCTTGGCTTAAACATGTGATGCTCTAACCACTCGATCATGGATCCCCATCCCCAGATATCAGGTAATTCCAAAGATTTCCAAAACCTATCCGTCAGCCAACACTTGGAATCAAAAGTGAAAGTAGCTGGTATTTCAGCAGGTATACAATGTAGACTTGTAGTATTGTACATAAAAGCGCTCAGTGCAACATTGGAAAAAGGTCATAGCACAGGTCAAAATTTGTGGCACTTTATCAGTTGCTATTGAGATCATCACATGATTTTACAAATTTTAACATGTTTTCCTTCTGCAATCATATACATTTATAGCATAACAAGAATGAAGATTTTTGTTTGATGGTTCATAGATTTATTAATTTAAATACAAAATATGTTAATATTACAATGTATTTGCAGTATGTATATTTTTATTTACACATTTTGACATGCACAGTTTACAGTATTATATATCATTATATGTAAAACTTACATTTTTATATTGCATATTGCAGCAGTGTTTTTGCAGAGCATATTCTATCACACCCGTGTGTTGTTCTACGCCGTCAGTGCCAGGTAAACCTTACAATACATTAATACTGTACATTTGTGTATCAAAATCTGTTATCTGAAATGCATTTCCAAATGGTTGAAAAAACTACAGAGTGTCAGCACTTTAACTTGTCATGAGACATTTATTTGTACACTATACTTAGGGCCAGTGATTTTCTGTTTAAGATTTGCTTCAATTCTGTTTTCAGTTTTGTGAATTCCGTTTTTTCTCTGTTTTCATAAGAAAAAGAACTAAAAACATACCTTAGATGTAAAATATTTAATAATACAGACTCATAATCATACTTTTAATATCCTGCCACACCAATTTAATGATATATTTTAGTAGTTAATTAAATAAAATGTATACAGGGAAACCTGTATATAGGGGCCACCCAAGAGACCAGAAAATATTGACCATTATGTGCAGGTGACCCTTATACACAGGTTCAATTTAGTTTGACATATATGTGTTCTCAGCCATCGTAGGTCGCTGTCAAAAACGTCAAGGTGGGAACACATGTTTGCTGTCAATCGAGCGGCATATCGTAAAAGTTAGGATGGATTGTACATTGTGAAATTTTACTATAAATTTTAAAAATTGATATATGTATTCAGAAATTGAAATAAACATTATGAAAACTAATTATGTATATCAAATTAAAGCTATTTTTGTTTTAAAAGACATCAGATCAGCAGATGTCAGTCAGTACTGATGGTACGACAATGGAAATGATTGCTCTTATCTTTCGATGTGTAAATGTAGGCTAATAGATCTACAGGATAAAACAGTAATTAATGTAAAATTATGTGATGAAATATTTAAGATAAACAAAGAATTGAAGTTTATAACACACGGAAATAGCACACTAGTTCACAATTTAATAAATTCTATCTCATGTTGGAATTTTTAAAGATTTTTCAAAAACGCAAATTCCGTTTCAGATTGCCAATTCAGCGATTCTGTCCGCGATCGCAGAAAATCACTGGTCCTATATACCAGAGTAACATCAAAAGCCCAAAATATTCTGGTTTCATAAAACGAAAGTGAAAGACAAGAACAAGGAGAGAGGAAGGAAGTGAAGATTGATTGTGAGCAGAGTACTAGTAAATCTGTGAATGAAAATCTTTTACAGGAAGTTGTTATGGAAATTGTTGATTAAATATGGATGACTAAAATCATTCTAGTCTACATTGGTTTAATTTGCTAACAGTAAAGATGAATTCTAATTCATGTTCAGATTTTTTTCCCTGACTGGTAGATCTTGGCTGACTGCCAGTCTGTGTGACCAGTTACCTATAAAATCTCTGTATGTGTCTGCTGACTGCCAGTCTGTATGTGTCTGCTGACTGCCAGTCTGTATATGTCTGCTGACTGCCAGTCCGTATGTCTCTGCTGACTGCCAGTTCGTATGTGTCTGCTGACTGCCAGTCCATGTGTCTGCTGACTGCCAGCCGTATGTGTCTGCTGACTGCCAGTCCGTATGTGTCTGCTGACTGCCAGTCCGTATGTGTCTGCTGACTGCCAGTCTGTATGTGTCTGCTGACTGCCAGTTCATATGTGTCTGCTGACTGCCAGTCCATGTGTCTGCTGACTGCCAGTCTGTATGTGTCTGCTGACTGCCAGTCCGTATGTGTCTGCTGACTGCCAGTCCGTATGTGTCTGCTGACTGCCAGTCCATATGACTTGTTACCTATAAAATCTCTGTGTGTGTTTTCTGACTGCCAGTCCGTATGACCTTCCCTATAAAATCTCTGTATGTGTTTGTTTTCTTTTGACAGATTCATCACAGGTCGGTATGGTATCATACAACACCTTTCACATTGGTTCCCGTGATCTATAATCTGGAGAAACACCAGGTAACTGTTTTTGTGCATGTGGTTTGAAATGTTAGTGACGCCTTTTATTGTGGCTAATACACTTAACTGTTTATAGGCCAGTTGTTGATACGGGTGATGAAAACGCACTTCCTTTGGACATCACCATTGACGGTACAATGATTTTGAATGTGATTATTATGCAATGCTCAGCCATTTTTCAGTCATATTGTGGTAGAGAGAACACAGTTACAATGTACCGCAATGCTCTAGACAAGATGTATATTTCACACATAAAAATCGATGGATAGGCAAGCAAATAAAATTCATGCATAAGATACTCAACCCATCTTAAATCCAAATGGTAAAATTAAACACCCTGATCAAAAACTTACTGACAGATAAAATATTGAGTATGCTCGTTTTAAATGGATCTTGGGTATAAAGTGTGTTCAAGCCCTGTAGTGATAACATCTTAACTGACCTTCACGTAGACATTTTTAAAGTGTTGACTTACATAACACAGACAGAAAATACCCAGTTGACCCAAATTCTATGAATAGAGTTACCCACTGCATACAGAACTGGTGAGTATTGTACCCAAGTGTTTTGAAATTTATCTGGAACACTGATGTACCCGGGAAAAGACCAGCAAACTTCTACAAGTAAACTGGCAAAGTTTCTCACAAAAAAGCTTAAGTTCCAGTTACATGGTACAATGTAACTATGTAAACCACCGTGTCTGATAATTAGACACACCAAATATTTATTGTCAAAACAAGGTAGATAATTCATCTCCTTCAAAAATTTCTAACAGCTTCAAACAAATTGAAAGTTGCATCTAAACGGAGGAAAGTGTGGTATTTCACACCCTTTCCCATGATTTTACAACCAAACTTGCATTATAAGCCACCTGTCTATGAAGGGCACCTGCATATAAAGGCCATCAAAAACTAACATTTTTTAACTTTTTTATAATGAGTAAACCTCTTTACAAAGGCCACCTGTCTATAATACCTACTTTTGTCGGTTCCACTGAGTGACCTAGACTGTATCCAGATATCAATATTTGTTATTTTGATTTGTTTGTTTGTTTGTTGTTAATGATTGATTTGTGTGTTCCAGGGCCTTACAACCCTATGGAAAGGAATATTAAGTGTTCTTCTGTCCAAAGGTATACTTATGGTCAATGAAACGATTATCAGTGAAGTCACTCCATTACCAAAGTAAGTAGAAATTGTCTAGCAACCTGAAATCGACATAATGCAAACCTTGAATATGTTTCTATATCAACAGTGTCAACAAATTGACTAAGAACTACCAAATTCTATTCACAACTGACAGTTTCTTAATAGTGACAGTTTTCACTGCTGACAATAAAAAAGATATGAGTGTAGAAAGGTGTGGTTAGTTGTAAATTTGCTACAAATTACCATCTCCAAAGACATCTGAGAAAAAATAGTGTGAACATGATGTTATGTTTACACATGTTATAATACTCATTTCAATCTCATTATTGAACTGGAATTGAAATCTTATTATTAGAAAGGTCCTAAAATTGGGTTGGGACTGGGGCTAATCAGATTAGGAAAAATTAACCATGTTTTTCCCTCAACTTTGGAAACTCGTATTCACTGTTGAATTGTACAAGCTTTGGATATGAGGGAGATTAACTATTTCTTCAATGACATTTCAAAGTTGTTCACTAAAATAGAAATTGAAAATATTGCTGTAAATTTATTTTGATCATTAAGATGTTTGAATTGAAGGACAGATTGATGTCAAGTGTCTGGATGATGGAGACAGTTTGTTTACATTTGAAGTTAAATTTTTTTCGATATTTTTCAGTTTTCTGCTCTTTAATATTATATCTCATATGGCCATTTGGCTGACCCTGAATTGCAAAGTCAGTCAGAATACCTAAATGAGACCTGTCCTTCACAGGGACAAATCTTAATTTACCAAGAGGGAATTTTTGTTGGATAAATCACAGCTTTTATAGAACCTATTATAAAGTCTTACCCCATAACAGTTTATCAAGAGTTGCATCCCTTTGTATGCAATTGTTCAAATATATTATGTTGTTCATAGTTTGAAATAAAATGGCGATTTGTTGCAAATAAACTAGTTTCCGTTTTGGTTGATGGTTTACAACTAGATTTCAAACCAGTTATGAAACTAAAACTGGTTTCCTATACCTAAACAAATAAATGGTTTCAACTACCAAATTGGGGTAAGCCTATAGAAAGAAGTAAACAGTCGCTCTATTATATAATATGTAAAAATTAAGGCAGAAATAATACCAATTGTAGAAAATAGAGTATTAATCTTTATAAGATATTTAGTGACCCTGATTATCATGTTTCCAATTTTTTAATTGTTAGGGGCTAATATGCTAATAAGCAAAAATCACTCTATGGCAATGTCCATGTTAAAATAAAACTTGAAGACATGATAAACAAAAAGACAATTGATAGCTGATCAATTTGGAGACTGAATTCATCAATTCCCCATTTTAATATTGCAAAACGTTTCTCTCATTATGAGTACAGTTTAACTGCTCAAGTATATAAAATGTCCAGAAGACACATAAAAGGTATCCGATACTAGTACTGGTCCATGTTGGCGCCTCCATATTGTTGTAGCAACAAACTTGCATAAACCTATTAAACCACCCCAGGAGGCAGTTTGAATGGTTTGATAAACTAGTTTTGGTTTAGTATAAAACAAATGAAAAACCAGTTTTAGTTCAGAACCAGTTTAAAACCAGTTGATGTAACAAATGGAAATTTTACAAAATTGGTTCAAAACTACAACCAGTTTCTGTAGAACAAATTCGCCCAAAATATGGTAGAGGAGAATTCTTGAAAACCTGTCCCTGTAAGAATAGAGATGCCATACAGAATCATTCTCAAGAATCTTCTCTTGTATGGATAGTACATGCAAATAGTATAATCCATATAACCTAGGGGGTGGAGTCTCATTAAGCTGTTCTTGACCCGACAAAATTTGAAATTTAGGTAAAACATAACAACATTAAATCACACATGCAAGAGTAATCGTTCTTGCTTGTCACTGAGTATCCAGTGGCAGAAGGGAATTAACCTTTTTTCTTGTGTAACTTGTCAAAAATCAAACAAAAGGTTACTCGAAACTGCCAAATTATGCGAATCAGACAATGACCCTGGATGATTTACTCAAAATATAGGTCACTTGATTCAGTAACTAAGTCACAGGGTGGAAGCCATCTTGTCTTATTTTTATCCAGTAAGAGGATAGATAACATATACACCATGTATATTAGATCTCAATTTACATTCTTAAATTCAGGGGCCAAATGGCTCCCATTGTGGAAAAAATGGAAGCCATTTTTTAAATTTCAGGCACCAAAAAGTAAAAAGTACCGTATATAAATATTATAAACTATAATATTCTTGTCTACATTGTAGATATCCCATTTCAGGTATTCATGACCACCAAGTATCTAGGACAAATCTATATTTCTAACAAATTTTACATGGCTGGCATTTAAAATAGTCAAATATATGACTTCTGACAAAATTTTAGATTGAAAAGTTATTTGATTAAATAATTTGGTCAGTTTTGTGTACAGCTACAGCTTAGAATAATGATGGAAATCTACCAAAAACCTAGTGAATAATATCTTCCACTTCTTAACTAGGCATAATTATCAAGCAAAAGGACTTTGTTAAGTCATTTAAATTTTTGGAATTGAATTATTTTCCAAGATAAAAAAATTAGACCAAAATATTCAATATCTAATTAACATGTAGTTTGTACAACTTAAATGAAAACAAAAGATAATTCATATTACCCCAAAGGCAGTCTCACTTGTTTTCAAAGAGAAAGTGTTATGGCTGAACTTTTGTTTATTTGGAATGGCACACCACATGGTAGGTGATCATGCCTCGCCAGAAATGCTGAAAAATATATTTGTTACATTTTTGGATAGTTTTTCAAAATATTAAAGTTATTATTTTTGATTAAATTAATTATGCTTTTGGTCAAACTAAAATTTTGTCAGTTGTCATATATTTTACTATTTTAAATGCCAGCCATGTAAAATTAGTTCCAAATAGTTTTTTTGGTGGTCACTTTGTATCACACTCAACACAGAGTAGCAGAGCACTAATGCCTTAAACATCACGCAAATACATGTAGGTTGTTCAGAGGCTTGAAAGAAAAGACAATACACAGTGATGACTTTCATTAGTTTTAATGTTTTAGTTTTGTATTCATCAAACGCCAGCGCATAACATATTCCAATTTTTAAATCGTAGCAGGGAAAATTGGCTTAACCACTTCGTATAAAATATTCATTCCTTTGAATCTGTTTTGAATTTCTTAGACGACGGTTGAACTTTGATTTCATTTACAATAGATTCGAATTCCCCAATAATTTCTATATGAGGCCATCCATTCTATCTTTCATTGCTTGTTTTTTTTCGTGAAGAAAGACGTCATCTTACCTCAGCTTTCAGCCACAGGAGTTCATGACAGAATACAATTCTACTGTCAAGTCTCATGGTCTCCCCTATTTTTTTTAAACGGATGCCTGAGAACAAGGCCCGAGACTTGATAGCAGAATTTTATTCTGTCACAAACTCCGGTGCTTTCAGCCATTGTTGATAAAATATACAGGTCAGCAGTACGTTTGATCAATAAGAGTCTTTACTCAATTACTGTAAGCAATCGGCAAAGCTAAAAACTGAATCGGACTGTAAAGAAGCAACCGGAACTGTCTTTCATTGTAGTTATATTTAAATTTCAAAGCGCAAATTCATCCATTTTAGGTGCAAAATTGGAACCTGTACATAGCTTTCGATATCTACATTTTGTATTATCAAACATTTCAGATGATTTCCTAGCAGTATATTACTAATTGTTCATTTTTTATTACAACAGGGAAGTATCAAGGCACAGCCCACCAAAAAAACATCTTGAACACTTACTGCTGAAGACGTTTGTATTTACTTATATAACTTGATTTCATGAAACTGTAAGAAATGGATTTAGTGTTTACGAAATTAAACTTTGATTTAATTTTTTTTTCAAAATTGTTGCATTAAGGAAGTATTGTTTAGAGAATTTTATTGTGGTTTGTTTGTTTGTTTTAAAAGGTATTTTGCTATCCACATTCCGGGGACATTATTGTAATATTCTGGACGTTATTTAATTTTTGACATTTTCATTAGAAAACCTAACCAACAAAAATGAAAAAATAAATCCAAAAATTCCGTAAATTTACCGTGGTGAACAAGTGGTATAATTTCAAAGATGCAGTGTTTCAGATTGGCGTCGGCCATCGGCAATTTGCCGATTAAAATTCCAAATGGCCGAAAAATGTGCCTTGTATCTGCCAAAATGGCCGACTACTTCTCTGTCAAGCGGACAGGATGGCCGATAAATTTCTGCTTGAAACAGACAGTCATTTTCCAACAATAGTTCATGATCTACCGGCAATTTTCGCACCCTAATATTTCATTCGGAATTTATAAATATACATATATTCTCAGTCTAAACGCACGAGGAGTTCCAGCTAAAAATACAGTATACTTCTTGGTCGTTCAAGCGCTTGGTGTAATAAGATGTATCACCATTTGTCTCAAATTCAAGCGTCATATTAATGGGTGTAGCTAATTGTCACAAGGTACTGCAAGGGGGGGGGTTACTATAAGGAAGACACTTAGTTTTTCAGAAGTCACCATTCTAACTTTTTATAATTTTAAATTGTTTCCCACTTGATTGTGTAAATTTGATATAAATAATAAATATTATTACCACAAAGAGGATAATTTCCAGAAACCATCTTCACAATATTTCACTTAGATTTACGAGTGATTGTGAAAACGACCTCTGTCAAAGACCCCCCCCCCCCATCGGTAAATGACAATTCATTTTTTTGTATTAGAAATCAGTAAAATCAACTGGAAAACATGTTCATAATATCCAAATGTGGTAGAATAGTGACTTCTAAAGAACCTTGTGTCTTGTTGGGCTTTGCGGTATGTTATGGCACTTTGCGGTAATTAGACGTGCCGCAATGTTTCAAGAGTTACCCTAACTAAGACTGTAAGAGTAAGAGCAAGAGCGGTGAAACATGCCACCAAAGAAAATTCGTTTGGCAGAGGGTCAGCGAACCCAACAGCCTCAATGGCATCACTATGGGGTCTCATCTCCTCCTATCACAAAGATGATTTTCCAAACATCATGCGGTTAGCACAACTTGCATTGACACCAGCTAATACAGCTGGATGTGGGCGTGGATTTTCGGTACAAAATCAGACATTGACTCCACTGCGCAATCGACTTCATACTGAGACTCAAGATAAGTTAATGGGAAATAAGGATAAATGGTGAAAAATTGGAAAATTTTGATTTTTATGAAGCATTATCTACATGGAAAAACAAAAGCAACAGAAAACTGTTCAGTATTGTTGCTGCAAAAAAAAATGAATATTAAATGACCTTTTGTGCATTGACTTACCTTTTTCATTGTTTTTGCTAAAAAAATATGGCCTAAAATATTTTGATGTTTAGGACAAAATGGCCTAGACTTTTTTTATGAAATAGGCCGTATGTCCTATAATGTTCCATTTCAATCTGAAACACTGAAGATGTCGATAAAATTTACATAATTCATGCAAGTTTATGGCTACATTGCTTGCCCAGGACATTGTTTGATTGGTGTTCCACTTGTCTGGATTGTCCTGGACAGTGAAACGAACACGCTCAGTAGCACATCACAATGTGACCGGCAACACCTTACTGTACCTTAAATAGATCAATGTGTTAAGTCTTTTCCACAATTAATTAACTAATTAGTTGGAATAGGACTTTGAATATATGACGAAAGTTCATACGAATATGCAATAAGAGAGTACATAAAAGTTTATTTATAAAATTACTCCTTGGGATGTGGCTTTAAACAATTTTCCAGTTAAACGTAGGTTGTTTTGTCAGATGAAGGATAAAAACCTAAATGCATGGTAAGAGAGGACATAAAGCCCTCTACCAAAATGTGGACTTCATTAATCCAGGGGTAAGGGTTTAGTCTTTAGGATGAGGCCAATATGGCCATAAAGGGCCAATGTACTTTGTCTGAGAAGTTTCTCTTCTTCTATGCATTGTAAAGAAAAATTGTGTGTTGATATAATCAAATTAAGTAAATTAATGGAAATATTGTAGCTTTCCATTTGTACTCCTCATGTCAGGTGTGTTTATGTATAATTTGTGCTATCTGTATTATTATTTTAAACAAGAAAAACTGGGTTCTATTTCAGGTTGTCATATATAGCAGCAACACCATTTTTGGCTTCCAGTGTGATTGAAACTGTCCAGGTATATGTATATTTTTTTTTTAGATTTGGTATGTGTGCATTTGTGAGAGACAGTGCCAGGGAGACTGAGAAATATATAAATTTATATGAGAGTGAAAAAGAGAAAGGAATTACCGTCACACAGATGCATTACATTCATATTATCTACATGTCATAGTCATTGTTTCAAGACATAACTTAAGTCTCAGTTTTAAAAGGGTGTTCATTTTAGAAATGTAACATAATGTATAGTTAATTCTGATTGCCTTTTGAAAGAATTGCATTCATTAATGCAGGATTATATGTTTTGAATTCATTCTATTTTTAATGCTGTGGTTGAGGTCAGGGCCCAGCACTGTAAAACTTGAGAATTTACTGAAGTCTGAGAAAATTCTCCACTTGGCCTGCTCAGCCAATCAGATTGTAAGTAATTCTTAAGTTTTATGGTACCAGACCCAAGTTATATTAGGTGATGTGAAATGTGTTGATATGTAATATTTGATTTTTAGTCCCCTACCGGCATCGCCGAAGGGGACTATAGGTTTGCACTCCGTCCGTCCGTCCGTCAGTCCGTCTGTCTGTCTGTCCGTCAGTCACACACACATTTTCCGGACTTTTTTTCTTAACGCTTGTAGATATTCATCCAATTTTTGGTGTGTGGGTCTACCACCATGAGTTACAGATCAAGTTCGAGTATTGTTACGGTCCACTGATTTTTTGACAGAATTACGGCCCTTGGAATTCCAAAATTTTCCTTAAAATAGCAGTTTTCCGGACTTTTTTTCTAAACGCTTGTAGATATTCATCCAATTTTTGGTGTGTGGGTCTACCACCATGAGTTACAGATCAAGTTCGAGTATCGTTACGGTCCACTGATTTTTGACAGAATTACCTTGGAATTCGAAAATTTCTTTAAAATAGCAGTTTTCCGGACTTTTTTTCTAAACGCTTGTAGATATTCATCCAATTTGTGTGGTGTGTGGGTCTACCACCATGAGTTACAGATCAAGTTCGAGTATTGTTACGGTCCACTGATTTTTGACAGAATTACGGCCCTTGGAATTCGAAAAATTTCTTTAAAATAGCAGTTTCCCGGACTTTTTTTCTAACGCTTGTAGATATTCATCCAATGTTTGGTGTTTGACCCTGATTTTATTATGAAGGTATACTGAATACTACTATTTCTCATCATCGTGTCACCTGTCGTAAGCAGAGGCAACACTTAGAGGTCACTTTTTTTTTGTCACCTGTCTGTCTATCTGTTTGTCCAGGGTCATAAAAGTTTCATGTGAGAAAGCCATCTAGATGGCTTGTTTTTTTACAAATTTACAGTCGGATATAATTTCATATTTACAAAATATTTGTATTTTTATATCATCGTGTTTATTTACATAAATTACAGTAGCCTATTTTTCTCCTGTAGTAATTTTGAAAATTTTGTATTTCTTCTTTAAATCTAATGAAATTTATCAAATTTGCCTAAAATAGATTTATCCTCCACAAAATCATTATTACCTCAAAATAAACAAAGAGTATATATATAAATTTCAAAAAGGTTTAAAATGTGAAATAAATTTCCTTTATGTGAAAACAATTTCCTTTATTGAAAACAAAATATTTGAAATTCTGCTTAAGTTAGTGGATTCTTTAAGGGGGGTTATATATTGTTGATTTTATATAAAAACAACGAAGAAAATAAATATAAGCGATGAATATTTATGTCCCATGATTGTAGAATTACCGTAATGCCTGTGATTTACTGAAATGCCCATTGAAATTACAGAAATGCGCTTCATAAATACCAAAATGCCCCATGTATGAATGAATTACAGTATTGACATATTTGAATGAATTGGAACATATATATCATATACATGTATATGGAATGCCGTTGGGGAATTTATTCCCTATTTTATAATAAAATTATCTGAATAATATTTTGTGTAGAGGTTACCCCGGTAGGGGACTGTTAATTCCTTGAATTTGCCTTGTTCTATTTTTTTTTACCTTTGTAGTTTGACATTTCAAGTGATAAACCTGGGGCGTTTGATTTCATCAAAGAAGGAGTCAGTCGACTGATGGGTTGGGGCATGCCACAAACCACTCGTCTTATGCCCATCTACAGCCTTATTCTTCCAACAGCTGTTTTGGGCGTGTCACACTACATCATTGTACAAGTAGCAAGATACACAATGCTGACAACTTACAGAGTTGAAGAGCAAGAAAACAGAGTAAGTCAAATGTGATGCTTTTCAATTGTTCATTTGATTGACATACAGTACAACCTCTGTATAATTCACCCCATTTCATTTGCCACCTCACATAACCCCACAATTTTTGGAAGTCCACTTTTCCAATATTCCTTATAATTTTAAGATTGTCTTCAACCTACTGCCAGACCCCTTTATAATGCCAAAGTTTGGCTAAAGAAATGGAGGCATTATAACAAAGTTTTACTGTGTATACTTTAAGGAAGTGGGTCACCTGCAGTGGTCTAGTGGTAGAGGATTTGAATCAAAAGTTGAATGTCCAAGGTCATACTAAAGAGGGGAAAAGTTGAATGTCCAAGGTCATACTAAAGAGTAGACAAGTGGATAGAGCATCACGCTTTGAATCCTGAAGTCTAATCTTCATTGTCACTGAGAAATTTTGAACTCTGGCGATATATAAAAGTCTATATACCCTGGCATACAGTTTACCGACCAATGCGTTGTCTGTGTTTACATGGCATCAGTAGACAACCAGAGGTGCACTTATATCTCATGTCTGGTCAACATATCACCTGCAAACAAGTTTCAAGTTTTTATCCCTTGTTTAATATAGGAAATGGCCCAAAATAGTTAATCTTTTGCATAATTTTTCATAATAGATCAAATTAAAATCATGAAACTAAATTCATACAGGTTTTATATTTTGGGGGTAAGGATCGTAGGGTGGAGGAACTTTCGGCCTCAGGCAACTTAGGTTCATAGGGTTACAGCTGAGGTGAATCTATTTCGATTTGGTAAGTAACATCCGAAAGATAAGAGTGTCAACTACAGTCAAATTTGCATAAAGGGCCAACTCTGTATAAAGAACACATGCCATTCAAACATAACCTTTCTGAACTTTTTTTTATAATAAATAAACTCTTTATAAAGGGCACCTGTCTCTAACAGCTTCTTTTTATCGCTCCCTTGATTGACCTTTATAGACATGTTTAAAAGTATTATAGATTTGATGCATGTTTTTAGGTGGTCTTATCAGATGAAAAAAACATTGTATTGATATTGTATAATTAATGAGATGAAAATGTAAAAATATTGTAATTTATTGATTTTCAAAAAACCTTTAATGATTACTGCTATGACTGTACTGTTTTTTTTCACAGGACAAATCAACTTCAGTAGATGGCTTAGACAGCGGGAAGTCGGTGTATGACAAGTTTTTCCCGGAAATGATGGCAAACTTTGCCGGAAATCTTTTAGCAGATATATCACTTTATCCATTAGAAACTGTTCTTCACAGATTGTACTTACAAGGTACTCGAACAATAATTGACAACACAGACACAGGAACTGATGTCATACCGATTAGTACTAATTACGAAGGCTTATTTGACTGTTTTCGCAGCATTATTGTTGATGAAGGACTTTCAGGATTATATAAAGGATTTGGGGCTCTCATATTACAGTACACAATACATGCTGCATTGCTGAAAATTTCAAAATACATCTTTGAAAAAATATCGCAAGAATTTAATCCAAAGAAACCCACAATTCCAATGTCAGAGAGGAAGCACTTTGTAAGTTGACAGTAAAATTTTCAAAATGAACAATATTTATAGTTCCCTTGCAAATTTAGTAATTAAACCATGTGAGTAAAAGAATGGTAAATATATATTTTTAGTGAATAAAATGAACTTTTCCTGCATGCTGCTCCACACAGATCTTGTATGAAAAATAAAGGTGTTTGTCTCTATATTTTATAGATATGATGATTTTAAAATTATTCGTTTCAAAATCTTCTGGAATATTGAGATCTTAACTTCTTTGAGGATTATTATTTTGAGTAACGATATGATACGTGATGAATTAACATGCGACATGACTACTCAAAGCCCTTGCCACACGCTGGAGCTACCCTTGTTTTTAGCATGCCAACATGAAGTAAATTGTTACATGTGAATCGTGAATAAGGACCTCTTTCTTGTGTCTATGCTGAATTGTCTATGTATTTGTCCTTGCCGACTTGCCTATGTATGTCTATGAAGATTTACTCACATGTAATAATGCAGATCTTGTTCTTTAGTGGAGTCCTTAAACCATTTGGAATATATTTAGTTGAATGAGAAAAGTTGACTGCTCATTTTACTATTGTGAAAATGGAGTGAGTAAACCAAGTGAATGTTGATAAGCAGAAATAGCCCATTGGTAAAGATTTTGTTTCACAAGTGGAAGAGTATTAACATTGTATTGTTTACATTTCATGTATAGCAATTAATTATTAATTATCTTTCTCCTAACCTGTTTCTCCTTTTTTCAGAACTGATAATCGCAGGAATTAGAAACTATTGGTGCATGCAGGACATGAGTGCATAGTAACTTCAACAACTAAAGATTTAGATCCATGTAAATAATGCCCAGGACATTGTTTGAATGTTTCACCAAAATTTTCATTTTCTAATTTTATTCTGTGATACATATTTTCTTATCTATTTATTTAATGCAATCAAATGGATTTATTTACCGCTCATGATTCTTGTATTTGGTTAATTTGTCGTTGGATTTTTATATTTTATTACATGTACACTCATGTGTCAATAGAATGTCAACTTTTCTCTCATTTTCCAATAGCTTTCTAAGTTAATTGAACTCATTTTCCAGTATCTGTTACAAATTAATGAATTCATCAATTCATGCAAAATTTTATATGTTTAGAAGAAAGTCTTTTTTATTTTCTTCTGCTTTTTGGTTTGAATTTCTGTGAAGCTTTATTCTGAGAACAAAAAATTTTCTTTGCAATAGGTATTTTTTGGACGCCACTAACCTAGAATAAAAATGGAAATGCCGCTAGGAATTTTACTGGTCACTTATAGAAACTTGCATTTCATACAAAAAGAACTGGACACATTTCAAACCAGTCCACATACACAATTGTGGAAAAGTTTACAAGATTTCATTGAATATGTGAGTCAAGCCAATTATTTGAAACAAAAATAATTTAACATAGAAAGCAATGATTTAATACAAAAAAAATGAGAAAAAAAACTTTCAGCAAGTGAGTATATGTTGTATGAATTATTATTTTTTTCTATAAATAGATTTGTGCTTTTGAGTTGTTTTTATTTAGATTTCTGATGAAATCTCTAAACATTGATTTTGTTATTAACGCATATTGTTGTTATTAAGTTAATTGTTGTACCTGTATAATAAAAAGTAAGAAATATTTAGCGTTATGTTAGGATAATTTCAACTCTAGTCGAGGTATCCATTGCAGAAATCAACATTTGAATATTTCCATTGCACACTTTGTAATTTCCGAAAAAAAGTTAATTTCAATATAATATTATATTAGTGAGTTTTCTTTAGATAAAAGGTACATATTTGATCTAAAAATTAAAAAAATGGAAATGTTTTTATAAAGATTATTGTATAGGATTTATCTAACAACTACAACAAATATGTTTTACCAAGTAATGGACAACTTTGATGTGCAATATTTGTTTTCCCTGCAATATATGGTCACTAAACATCTCATAGCTATATAAATATCTGTACGTGAGACATACCTATCTGTCATAAATTATAATAATTATAGTACCTTACTAGTGTCTAGTCATAGTTGACCATAATAAAATAGAGTTGTTGTCTATACCTATGAGACCAGGATTTATTGGTTCACTTCTCACTGGTGATTATTAAGGTTTTGATTAAAGTTTTGTTATTACTTACCATTCAATAATTTTCTTCATATCCTTAAAATTTCTACAATAAAATAAAATGTAACTATATAATTGTAACTATATATATTCATATTTGACATGTTTAATAAGCAATGTAAGTACTTGTGTATTTGGGACTTCTGCGCTCCGATTCTAAATGATAAATGAAGGATTTTTAATAGCAGCATTGTTGGTATATTAATGTTCTTTTTTATGCTAGACCGGGGGGGGGATTTTTGACTAAATGATGGGAACATTTTGCTTTAAACCGTCAAATCTTTCATCTGTAGTCAACACTTGTTCGCACCCCACTGGAACGTAAGCTCATTTTGTGAGAAAGTTTGTTGGTGTATTTGCGGAAGGTTAGTGGTCTCTTCCAGAGTACATTGCAACCGGAATCTATCTTCCTCAATTAAAAAATATCCGCCACCCTATGACTTAAAATCATTGAGTGTGGGGAAAAATATTAGTGAAACGAAAACAATATAGAAACGTCCCATCAAGATATCGTGCAGATATCTCGCCAACTTTGATTGAAGTGCCACTACTTTTGAAACAGTGAAATGAGGATTGTTTAATGTTAAACATCTGTTGTAACACGGAACCTCAGTTTTAAGACACACCCGTGACCTTCACTTCATCATAGTACTTGGTGGAGGAGTAATCACTGACTTTTTTAGAATATTAATTAGGAACTTTTAACATTTAAAAACAATTCAATATTTAACTTTATTCTATGTCAAAGTCAGTTTATTTTAAAAGGAGCTGTGTTAAAATGATAAAGATGTAGCACACATTTGGACTGATGAAGCCATAGAGAATACCAACACTTATCTAAATAGAATTTTGAGACAATAATAATGTAAAAAATTTCAGATACCAAAGTATAAAACAATAGAATGTCCAGGACATAGATACAAATCCGGTAAAAATGGACAAACACGGACCTCTGGAAACCAAGAGGTAGGGTCAGGTGCCATGGAGGAGTAAGCATCCCCTGTCGACCGGTCACACCCGCCGTGAGTCCACAGTCAAGTCCAATGAAACACGTGAGGAGTGTATCCTCGTCACAATTGGTACAGACGTCTCCACGAAAAGGCAACTCAACATTTCACTTTGTGAAACAGAGTAGTCGCAAACAAGCCTATTATACCGACCGTAAAATTTGCGGAACGATGACATTAAACGCGGTTTTCGATATCCCTGTGTCAATAATTTGTCAGTGAGTAGTTTACCTCTGTATATGAAATCTTCATATGTTGTTCACGCCCTGGCATATCGGATCATTTGTGAAATATAAACTCCATATGCGGGTGACTGAGGGATATTACTACTTAAATGTGGAAAATTTACCATGGGAAAGCCGAAATCGTCGCGTTTGTCGTATGCTTAGTTGCTGTATATTAAGTAAAACGTATGAAGCGTGTGTGCTTGATTCTGTTGTATCTTTAATTTCTAGTTCGCTGGGATATATCGCATTGACATATGTATGAAAATTGTCATTATTAATTAACAAAACGTCGTCAATATATCTAAATGTCAAATTAAAGGACACCGCTAACTTTTTTTTCTTTCGATTCAGCAGTTTCTGAATGAAGTCGGCTTCGTATGAATAAAAGAACAGGTCTGTTAATAAATTTTGAATTTGTTATATTAAAACGAAAGATAACTCGTATTATTTGATAACTTAGGATGAACGCTTGCTTTATAAATGCTTCATTTGTGAGAAAGTTCGCTTGTTACCTTGCAGAAAGTCTGGTCTGTTCCCGAGTTATTTACCGGTATATCTTAATTCATTCCTCCAAAATTAAAAACTCGCCGCCTGTATATCACGGGAAAGCGTTGAATACGACCTTAAACACTACTGAAGCTCATTTCAAAATTCTTTAGGATTTTAAGATAAAAGTATTTTTTTTCTGTAACTGGATATTTGTGTATGTATCCTATATAACGATATCATTTCTCAATTCAGATTTTAAAAAGTCAAAAATGTAAAACAAAAATTAAGGGCATACTCAAATTTGGAGCATGAAACTCGGGGTAGACTTCTTCAATTCATCTTTAGGGCGGGGTGGAGCTTAAATTTGACCGACATTTTAATGCGAACGAAAAACACATTTCCTAGTCAAATAAAAAAAAATGTAACCAAAATAAAAAGAGGATATCTTCAGTATTGAGTAAATTTCGAATCCAGTTTTGTTCAAGAGGTATAAGGCCGATCCGAATTGAAACGGGTAACAATTAGTACCTTTGTCTTCCGAGACCAATGGTCGGACATCTTCTGAAGCCAGCAGTTTACTGGAGGGAATTTTATACATTTTGTTCATACTTTACACCGCGATGCCGCCAGTTTTTAATGGCAGAGGAGAGAACCCGATGGCAATAACCCCGGAAATAGTTCAACTGCCTGCAATTACACTGGCTAGCTTTCTAACAAAATCGGCTTAGGTTCCAGCAGGGCTTCAACCTACGCTTGAGTTGATGCCAACCGAACAATACATACCTTTGTACCAAACGTTTTGAATATATCTGAGAATCGAGCCAGAACAATCTCTCTCTCTATCTCTCTCTCTCTCTCTCTCTCTCTCTCTCTCTCTCTCTCTCTCTCTCACTCTCTCTCTCTCTCTCTCTCTCTCTCTCTCTCTCTCTCTCTCTCTCTCTCTCTCTCTCTCTCTCTCTCTCTCTCTCTCTCTCTCTCTCTCTCTCTCTCTCTCTCTCTCTCTCTCTCAGAGTCGAGTCTTATGTCACGAGAAAGCATGAAATGATGAATAGTCTTCAATTTATGCTAAAACAGCCCTGAAATGAGATCTGTTATGAGTCGTTTTGTTTATTTCCCCATAACTCTTCTACATAGGAGTAATGATTCGATATCGCATGGTTAGATGGGTTTAAGCGTTACTTATATCTGTCTGATAAACACTGTCATTTGATAAAGTGACTGCATGCTACAGTAAACAAGACAAGTTATCTTCTGCCAAAACGACAAAAGTGATGATGCAAGATGACACAGTATACCAAAGCAATGGCTTATTCGCAATATATAATGGTACATTAAGGAATGACATATCTGTTTGATTTCTCCAGAATTCGTAATGCTTTCAATACGTTATGTGTCTAATTAATTATATAATGACATTGCTCTAATACACACATCCGATTAATCATTATGATCATAACAAGAAAATGCAAAACATGCATTTCATCTAGGACAATTTTACGACACAACAGTGTTGCATTCGTGAGTAGTTAGTATTATAAACGAGTTATATTATGCAATATGTCTGGTTGTAAACTAGTTCAGTAACAGTGTTATTTACGTGCTGACCATTTTAGGCGTACAGAGATGACAAAACTTCAACATTCAAGACACTTTGATAGTGATCGGGTTGAGTAATTATTTTGGTCTTTTCATTTAAAAGAGTATAAGTACTAACTTTATTTTTGTAAAACAACAAACAAGTAAATAATCTTAAATAAATTACTCTCGTTAGCTCTGAAATAAGCGTGCTGGCAGTGGGGGGGCAATTGGAGTATCCGGACAAAACCCATATGATGAACATGGCGACCGCACTATGGTCTCGCAAACCAAGGATCGAAACCAAGTCGCATTGGTGATAAACAAATGCGTTACTCGGGCATCCTTATTGATTTGCGTAACTTTGGTATAAATTTGATATTTTTCTTATATTACGTATAAAAAACCGATAAAGCAATGTCAGAATATGGTTTTTAGTTCTACATATAACTATTTTCGTTACGTTCACTTCACCAAAACTCGAATACTGACCTTATCGTATTTTGATATTCACTTAGAATACTACCCAAAAACTGTAATGCTGATCTTATCCATAGGCGGATGCAGGATTTTACGTTAGAGGTGGCGTGTTTTGATCTTCACAGTGCCCTAGGATGCGGATCGAGATTTTTTTTTCAGGTGTGGGGTTGAGGGTAACAGAATTATACTAGACTGTTATGATACAAACATTATTAAACATGTTTAGTTTTACAATTTGTTGGATAAATTGTGAAGCAATAATTCATTTGGGGCTATAGGTAAAACGTAGTTATTTAAAAAAAATACGAATTTGGAAGCTTTCCAGACACGATCTAACTAGAAGTTCCAATGAAGGGTCGAAAATGTATCGATAGAATATCGAATAAATTTATTAACTTTCAGGCTTCTTACTTAAAAATCAAAGGTTTTACATGTGTTTTTTTTCACTTTTGCCTGAATCCTTTCCTGCTCACTACACATGATACTAAGTGTTGGATCATAATGGGGTCGGGTTTTAAGCATCTTTCAGAAAACACTTGAAATTTGTAAGTCCGTAGACGCATTATTCTGCTTCCAGGCGGAAAATACGCCTGGAATCCGCTTATAAATCATACCCGATCATCATTCTCAAAAGGAGGTTGATTTAGTTAAAAAGTAACCTAAAATTTTGACAGAATTTCGGCCTAATTAGTAACAGCCTTCAGACACTAAAATATGACCTCTTTATCCTTAAGAATTTTTCATTGCTAGATTAATTTAATGTGAAATTGAACCGGTGGAATTTGGTGATGACCAGGGGGCTCAGGAGTAAGCTCTTGGATAAAATTTTGAATAATCCAATTAAATGGAAGCCCATGAGATATTTTCTAGAGTCCAGACACAAAATAACCGTTTTCCCATAGTCCTTCACATTGTTTTTTCATTATTTCATGTTTTTATGCTGATATTTACATTTTTATTTTTCTTGAAATGCAAATGTTTGAAAAAAATATGATTAAAAATAAAAATGAAAATAGAATAACAGAAAATTTAAATATCGCCTGGTGATGTCCTGTGTTACAGAACTACGTTTACCCCGTGATCCAGGGCATTTCCCCCGAGTGGCACAGAGAGTTAATTTTCACATTACGACTCGTTTTTATCACAGATAATGCATTAAATTGAAAGACTTATTATTCACAAAAACCTTAAGTTTCAACGAACACATTTTTACAAGAGTAATTGAAGTGGGGTCCTGATTTTTTTATTTTAAAAGTCCTTTTCTGGATTCATTCTAGAAAATGTTTTGATTTTAAAATCTCGGAGAGGCCGTTTCTTATGGGGTGCCGTTTTACTTTTTAATACCAGATATTGATATCACTCTTTCGAATAGGTGATATCACTTATTCAATAGGTGATATCACTTATTCAATATGTGATATCACTTATTTAATAGGTCATATCACCTATTTGTATAAGTGATATCACATATTTGTGTGTTGTAAAATGCCGCTTCTATACTTTTTGCACTCTATGACCCCAAAGGTACCTAAATTTATCTCTCTCATCTAGTGGGTAAATCCATACTGGGGAATTCCCTATCTTACCTGAGGTGCAATCGACCATGACGAATTTTAACAGATGTGGGAGTTTTTGTATTGACATTGACATAATAATAATAATAAACTTTGAAAAAATGACATAAAGAAATAATATGACTTAATTAAAAATGTCTACGCCAGTGGTAAAGTATGTAAAATACAAATGTTAAATGAGTTATGATATAAATTTATAGCTAAACAAAAGACGACCTTCAGAAACCTAACAAAGGTAAAAAAATTCAAAAGTCAACTAATATATATTGAATTTTTTTCTTGATATTCTCACGATATAATTATTCGGATGGAGTTGAATACAAACCACACTTCAGAATACAAACACCTACTTTCAATTATCGTATGGAGCGTGAAAAATGTGATATTTATGTATACACGCCACTTATACCTTATGTGATCGCCTTATTAGCTTCTTGATTATGATGATAAGTATCAAAGATGAGCAGAACAGTTTGAGCAGGTAATCATAGACATTAAAGAGTTGATTAGAAAAGAAGTTCATAAGCATAGGAGTTTTTTTAAAGAGAATGGTAGAAAGAAGCCTATCATCAATGACGATCTTACGCTCTTAAAAAGGGGGAGAAAGCATAACGTTATTTATTGCAAAATTCTCAAGAGCTCCAAATGGATCAAGACATGGCATGCGATACCTCCCTGCTAAATGACCTTCATGAAACAAACGAAGGGAGAAAAGGTTGATTTAAAAGCACTGGATTAATCTGAAAGATAAAAGACTTTTAAGGTTATTCCCTTTCCCAACCGTTTTGACATTTAGTTCTGTTTTTTAGTGTCATTGGATCTTTCAAACGAATCCACTCGGAAGTAATGCAAACCGTCTGTGGATGTTGTTTCATAAAAATTAGAACTGGGCAGATAGGAAATTAGTTACGCTATGCAAGTTCTACCCCAGATGGTAGATGAAATCGAATACGAACCTAAATTCAGACGAGGATGATGACATATAAGTAATTGAAAATAATAATAAATAAAAATGTCACATATAAAAAAAGCTGACTCTTCAACAAATGGAGAAACATAGTCTTTCTTTGCATTGGGTGCTATTGAACCTAAGGAGATAACGTACTATATGTCAGATGCCCATATCAACAGCACTGTGAAAAAGATTCGCGATGGTCCATGTCCTTACAGGACTTTGTTAAGAATTCTATCTTTTGTTCTATTCCCCATCATTATATGAAAAAAACGCGAAAATACCTAGTTTCGTGCAACCACACACTAATATGTCCCTTGACATTTTGTGAATCTTGTGGTCTATGGATGTCTGATTCTACTCCTCACACCACATGTCGTTCTTGCGATAACAGGAAACAAAGAAGCCATTATTATTATTTAAAGTATAGAGGACCTCCCCAGACGTGTGGAAGACCCCGCAAATACTAATTTATATTTACAAAAATATAAATTAAAGTCATGTTAACGGTGAAGAGCGTCTAAAAATCTGTATTTAATCTATCGTCTTCCGAATGAAAATATAAAACCTTTTTGTTATCCCATGTTCCAAACGATACAAGCGAATGACGATTATTTTTGTTGTATTGAGATCTGGCATCGACTCGTCGTCGTGTTCGAAAACGATAAAATCATCTTCTTCTTCTTCTTCGAATTTTGTGGATCATATTTTTTCGAGTCCATATGTCCCTTGCGCCCTTTTTATATCGATATCCATCCTTGTGTCATTTAATATTTACATGTCCTAACTGGAAAATTATTGTATAAACTTGTAGTCCTCTATATGTATGACACTTTCAGAGCACTTTTTTTTCCAGGAAAATAATACGTGTCTGATTTCTTGGAAACATTGTGGCGTCTTAATAGTATTAATATTGAAAAATTGAAATTTTTCTCCTATAAGGTTTTAGATGAGTAAGTAAAAATGGCGTGTAGCAGATGTACAGTTGATGTTGATCAATTCGATCAAAAGAAGTTAACCATCGAAAAAAGTAAACCGGGGATTTGGAATATACTTTACGATGGTAAACCTCTTAGATTAGTAACTCCTGTTTTAATAGTGGGGCGTGAACGTTGTTGGTCTAACCATCTTATGATGAGAATTCATGCAAAGAAGCATGAAAAATTTGTGCAAGTTATTAAACAGATTGAAGAATTTCTTGACAATGAACGTAGTAAAATCTACGATGAGGAGGTGGAATTTGAAGTGAAAAAAATTAAATGAAAATATAATTACAGAGAGTACCATCACTAAAATAACGTTGTATTATTATATTTGCCCCAAAGCACGTGAAGAAAAAAGATATCTTTTTTTAAGTGCATTAAGAAGTCCCAATTCGATGGAAAGGAAAAGTTGTGTTGTTGAATCATTCGATCACAACCCGTTTTATCATGCTTGGAGTGTTTTAGTATTCGAATCTGTTGACATAGAGAATGAGATGGTTGAAGAGATTGAGCTTTTTACGGATTTTATTTTCATTGAGGAAAAGATTGAGGATCTACATTATGAAGAACGTTGGGCTAAAAGTGAAGAAGCGGCGAGAGGAAATCAGTTAGAAAGCGGAAGATTAAGTGCATTAAAAGTCCCAATGTTGGACTACGAACTCAATCTTGCTGTTTATGAGATGCAGGATAAATTATATAGGCTTCGTATCGATAAAAGGGTAAAGGAACAATGGGAAAAAGAACAGGAGATGTGGGTTAATTTATTTAAATTACTAGAAAAAAAATAAGTGTCTATATTCTTACCAGAAATGATATTATTATTAAAAAAACAGTAAAAGAAACCGATGTATTAATTTATATTTACAAAAATATAAATTATTGTATAAACTTGTACCCAGTAGGTTGTTCTGTTCGTAAGATTAGTTTAGAATGTTTGCGCTGCGATAATTCATGTTTGAGATATCTTTTCTCCTCGTCTGGAACAACATCATTCTCATCTAAGCATTCATTATAACTAAACTTGTCCTTAGTGAAGAATAGTGCAACCCATTTGATTTGTGTACGAAAATCTTTGGACGCACTATTATATCTCTGTGTTAATATCCACACAGACTGGTTGGCATGTCTTCCAGAAAACGCTAACATGGACAGAGCATCAGCTTTCTTTTTTATTTGTCTCGTAGCTGAACAGTCATCTATGATGTACAACGTAGATGTTCCTTTATATTTGTCATAAAAGAGTCTTAACAGATCCTGCAATCTTTCTTCTCCTGTTTTTGACACTGGGTTGACGATGACGACGCGTTTGTCTTTTGGGTGTTTGACATCATCCCCAATCCATTTTCTAGATCTGTAAGCTTTGTTGAAATCGATCGAAGGACATATGATCACGATGTGCTCGAAGAAATCTTTGTATTCGTCTTCTAATAGATCTAGAACTAACTCAGTCTTCCCACAACCTGTGGCGCCCACAATCATAGCGGAATGAGGTTGTCGAATGTACATTTTTTATATGACTTTAATTTTTTAAGATATAACGCTCGCGAAACGACCGTTTGACATGTTAATCTGCCCATCTTTTACTACAAAAATGTAAACATCCAAGGGATCAGTATCAGTTTCTGGAGTTCTCTCGATTCTGACGGAAACACCTTCGCTAATGTTTTGAAGCTTACGACCTGATCCGCGGAGATGATTTTCGGGTGTAGTTCGTAAATCTAACCAGAGAGCGTAATGGTTTTTGAGGTATTTTCCTAGAGTTATTTCGCTTAACATGAGTTCTTTGGCTATTAATTCTGTAGCGTTTTCGCGATTCAGGGAAGCTGAGAAAAACTTTTTAATTTCTTCGAATTGGTGATATGGTCTCATTCCAGCCGAGAAGAGTTGGTTTGGTTGTCCCTCGATGGTCGTTTCCACTTTGGTGATTCTCGGATTATAAAATTTTTCAGGATTGTTTTTAGAAATATCTTTGAAGAGAAACAGAATGCCTGAGAGAGATCGCGCGGGGGTGTTAATTTGATAATTGAGGATGCTATCTGATTTACTCATCGTTGTTTTGCGATATCGTAATATTTGGTTGAAGTAATAAGCGTGGTTTTCATTATACCTTTGTCTGATGCTGCGAGCGAGAGTGGCGTCAGTAATTTTTTCGAATTCCAAAGCGATGTTGGTCGCCTTATAACTTATCGCTTTATCAGCATCGCTGGGGTCTGTCGAGACGACGTGTTTGGCATCGTTAAATGTTAGCATGTATTCCAATCTGTCTTGTAATCCTGCTTGATAAAATGGTTCACTTGTCTCCAAGATTTCGAAATCCAAGGGAATGCAAAAACGATTCCTGAACGCCGCGGCAATTTCATAGTCTTCGTTAGCGTCGAGAGGTATTTTATAGCTGGTGGGTTTTGCTCTTACCATATTCAGATCGTTAGTCTGTATTCCCTGATAGGCCATATTACGTCGTTCTATTTTCCAAAGATCGTTATAGACGAAGAATTTATCGGCATCGTCGATGGTTTGAACGGTGTGTCCTGAGAGCTTCACCTCGATTTTTTTAACGATGTTACGTCCCAGATTATTATAAACACCTGTTTTAGTGAGGTCACCACCTTCAACAGCGACTTCCATATCAAAGCATAATCTCGCGCTTCTGGGAACGATGACGTCATTATCGCTTAAATTGGGAAAACGAACCGTCAACGTTTGGTTTTCTTCGATACTAGAGGGATTATGGGAAACTGTAACTATTTGGCGTATACCTTTTACACCGAAGGGAGTTCGCAATTTCCTATCGGGGTCGAGAGTGTGTCCGTAATTCATCATATTTTTTATTACGTAATAAAAAATTTAAAGCGTTTTAAAAATGGCAGAACCTTACGAGTTAGATGATCTGAAGCTTAACGATGATATGACGAATGATGATGATGTTCAAGAGACATCGTTTATCAACGAGGATGATAATAACGAAGATCTTATCGATTTTGGACCATCTCCACCCATCGTTCCTCAAGGAGATCAAAGAGAACGTTTGAGAACCGACGAACTCGTGGATCGATGGAAAAGGGCAACGGGAGGTAAACCTGATGAAACTATAAAATTTAAATACGATGAGGATAGTAATTTATATGCCTATAGTAAAGAAAAGATAACTTGGATTAAATTAAATTATGACAAAAATACTAGGGAATATCTCGCGACGTCAACGTTAAAAACGAGAGGTGGTACAAAATTCGTTAGAGACTTGGGTCTATTAAAACAGGTAACAACAGCGGCAAAAAAGTATTTAGCGCAATAGATCAGGTAGAAAGAGAAATGGAACCTGTAAACGGCGATGAAACGCTAGTAAAACAAACAGAGGATGGAGTAGATACTGTATAGACTAATTTGCAAGAACTCCGCGATGAAATAACTAAAGAAGAAGCTGAGGAATTATTACCCATGAGAGAACTGTTGGGTTTAGATAAGAGTTTAAGAACCATTCGCGGTTCATTACGCGTTCAAGAAGCCAAGAGAGTGGAGCTGGAACGCATGTTATCGCAGTGGAAGGAAGATCTCGGAAATAATCCTGGTGACAGAGAACACATCGAGAGGGAAATCTCCAAGATGCAAGGTCAATTGGATGGTGTGAATGAGAGTATCAACATCCTCAAAGGACAGCTAAAATCGCAACTCACTACTATTAAGGAAACGATAATGGGATTGTTGGATGAGAATATTCCATTGCGAGAACGAATTGCTAATCTGTTCAGAGAACAAGGTATTACCATTTTCAGCATTCTGACAGCTATTGGTATGACTGTGGGATTCTTGGTTGAATTATTCGTTCCAGGGACGACAGTTGTACCTTCACCATCACCTCCTCTTCCTCCAAATAAAGAGGGTGGATTACAGGAATGGCTCAAAAAACAATTAGACGCAGTTGGGAAACTGCTCGCGAGATTGGCCACTAAATTTGGAGAAGCTTTACCAGGAATTTTAGGTGCCATTGTTTCCTGGATCTTGTCTACACTCGGCAAAACAGCAATGTGGTTGGGAGAACATCTGTGGGTGTTGGGCATGGTCGTTGTTGGTTGGTTGTTAACGAAACTCGACGAAGAGAAGAAAAGAAAATAACGATAGAGCAAAAATAGCAGTCTTTTGACTTTCATGATCGTCTTGTTTTTGCAGTTGTTTAGGAAGTGGTGTTTTGATCTGTTTAGGAGATGATGGTTGAGTGAATGTTTTCGCGTTAAGGTTGATGTTTGTTCCTGGTTTTGTATTTTCTGGTGCAATTAAAATTTCGTTATTATAATTAACTATATTTTTATCTATATTTAGCTCCATGTTGCTGGGCAGCATGTAAAGTCCTGGATGGATGACAAAGTCGAGTTTGGAATTTGCATATCTTAGACAATTTTCGTAACGTGAAATATCAGCAGGTAAATCTAGAGGTCTATTAATTGCATCCTCGACGTTGACTAAAAACTGTTTTTGTGCGTCGAGCGAAGTAGCACCAGCGTCCACAATTGAGGCTCTCGTTTGACCTTGAGCACCTAAAACTGCCCAAGCAAAAACACGAATGGATGCGTCTAATCTGGCTAAACCTGGAAGTGTGAATCCCTCTGAGCGATTCATGATGAACGTGGACCATTTTGTATTATACTTTCCAAAAATGGTTCCCTTGATTTTCCAATCTGTGTTGACTGAAACTCCAAATTCACGACAGATTCGTTCATACGCTGAAATATCTACGGTGTTTGTGTAATGGTTGAAATCAGAATCACTAGGCAATGGGACTGATATTTCCTTCAATATCCTTCTGATTTGATAGTAAATGTGAAATTGAAAGAACTATTTCGATAGTTTGTCGTTCCCCATTTCTAAAGTCACACCACATCCAGTTGTAGCACACCACACTGCAAAATTTAACTGGTTCTGCCAGAATCCTTCTATGGAATGTTGGTACCACCGCTTCAACATGGTATAGTATTTAGGAGTACCATCTTCGAAGATGTTTGGGTTATTATACTTAACGAAAATATTCTCAAACGACGCGTGAAACTTTTTAGTTGTATTAACGTAAATGTCGAAAGACGACAAATCCAAATCCTCCCTGTATTCGTAAACATTCATCTTTTATTTAAAAAATAAAATAGTTATAAAAATAACATGTTTCATCTCGTTACAGAAATAGGAAAACCTGTGAAATTCTCTCGATACATCGATAATGCGAACGGCGAATGGTGCGTGGGCGTCAAGTCTCTTCGTTTCTGGAACGGTCTGTACAACATAAAGAAAGACGTTGAAATAAAAATTGCCAGACGTGGCGATAGACCGAGAGTCCAAGTCGTGCACGCAGGGTCGTACACATTCACTGACCTACGACGAATTATCGCGAGATACTTCGAGAAGATAATCTTAGACAAGACTACCATGAGATTAAGAATCGACAGTAAGGTGGCGGTGACGATTCCACCGGAACTCCGCAAGATTCTAGGCATCGGCGAGAACGTGGCTCTCGTCGGGAGCATCTACCCGACCAATAGCATCAACCTGCAACCGGTGGAACTCCTCAACATTCATCTCGATGTACTTGCTGAAGGAGACACCTTCAAAGACGGAAGGTCGAACGACGTCGTCATTTCCCTGTCGTGTCCAAACGTAAAATTTTCAGAGTTGTACGAAAAAGACATCAAACACCCCATGTTTTTAAAACTGAGCCGTGATGAGGATGGCAACCACATCGACAATCACGGACATCCCGTTCACGTTCTCTTGGAATTTAAGAAAATCTAATAATAATAAAATGTCTAGATCGGGATTCTATTACGAAGACCTGGAAAGGGAAGAACTGGCAGCGGAACTCTTGGAAAACATCAAAGAGGAAGTCACCATGTTGACCAAAAATCGTCGCATCATGAACACATTCCAATTCGACGTGAATAAAAACGGAAAAATCAAACCGTCGCTGGGAACGACAATATTGTTCGACGGTCACGTCTTTCGTCTCGGACTCTTGGGGGAACTGAACGTGACGCTCATCGTGAACGACGTAGAACACAAGACCTTTCAAACAAAAACAGGCGAGATAGTCACGTTGAATCCTCCGTTGCGGGTAACATCGGGAGACGTTCTAAATTTTGGTGTGAATAAGGGGTCAAAATCTGGGACAATCAATGGCGTTGTTGTATTAAACATATAAATAATTTTGCGTATAAAAAAAGAGATGAGTAAAAACGAATTATATCCATCATTAGAACCAATAGAAAGCGATCCACAACAACATCGTTTAAAACGAATCAGTGAGATCGAACAGACGTTTCGTCGAGAGATAGAAACACGTAAAAGCATTAGAAAAAAGTATAATCGAATCATGAACACTGCTGAAGGTGTTGATGGAACCTTAATTACGGGAGGCGTCGTTGTCGGAGGAGTCGGATTTCTCGTTCCCATTGCGGGATTACCTCTCCAAATTATAGCCTTGATCGTAGGTTCGGTGGGATTGACCATGAAAGGAATAAGACGTTTACTGATGAAAAAATCGGAGAAACATCTGAAAATCGTCAAACTCGCGGAGAGTAAACTCAACTCGATCTCAGATATGGTGAGTCGCGCGCTCGAGGATGGAAAGATCTCGGATGAAGAATTTGCTACTGTGTCTCACGAGTTGACTAAATATCGCGAGATGAAGGACAAACTCTATTCTAAACACAAAGAAACTTTAAAAAAAGAGTCGAACCAAGAGATGGAGGACTTGCGCAAGCAACTTCAAGACCTCGTAAACAAATCCACTTCTCGTTAACCGTAGAGTTTTAAAAATAAAAGATGAAACGTTTTACCGAAATAATGGTGTTTGCGTTGTTATCATTTATCGTTTTATGGATTTTACTCGTATTATTCGTGATACTATATATCTTACGCTTAGAACGTTATCACCGAACAGAAAGATGGTTGAGAAAACTTTTGTAATCTTTATAAAAAAATGTATCTTTATTTAAAAACATGAATGTAGACGATATATTAGAGAATGATGTGCCCATCACAGATATATCAGCCAAAGATAGATTGTCAGCCATCGTCGGTTCCGGACGCGCGCGTCAGTTTCTAGGAAAAGACGTCACTTCTTCTGATTTGGAAAAGATGAACGACAAGGAGCTGAATCGTCTGTTAAACGCACGACTTGGCATGCGTATGACTAAATCGATAGGTAATTCCCTCATCTATCTGTATTCCCAGGGTCTTAAACAGTTTTTCGATCTCAAAGACGAACCCAAACTAATTGAGGAAGACCCATTCTTGGATAATGCCATCTGCGAAATGTGTTGTAATCTATATTACAAATATGGAGCCTACTTAGCACCACTCAGTATAGCCACCATTTCTAGTCGTCACATTGCAGGATTTAAAAAATCTGACGTTATAGAAAAACACAATGAATCCAGAGGAACTCATATGGGAGAAGAAAAAGAACCCGAAACGTCAGGAAGCGGGGAAGAAGGGTGCTCAACGTCGATAGAATAGCAATGCTAATAGCCAGAATAGCATTGCTATTAGCCAGGATAGCAATGCTAATAGCCAGAATAGCAATGCTATTAGCAACGATAGCAATTATATTAGCAACGATAGCTGGAAATGGCTAGCAGGTGGACTCGCAGTTGTTGGATTGCTGATATACATAAAAAAAAACAGAACCCAAAGTTATTTCACCACCAAAACCACCACCTAAAGAATCAAAACCCAATACCCATGAAATGTTATAAATAATTTTCTTTCGTATTAAAAAAGGATGAGTGAAAAAGATTTGGTCAACATCGCGTATCACGCAGCTGTTAATACATGAATTGCTATAGGTTACGCACAACTTTCCAAGAAATTCTTAAAGATGTCAACACCCAAGATGGATTTTGACCCAAAGGACTTTGGGATGATCCTCGTCGAATTTGCTCTCGCTAATTACACCAAGGACATGTTGGTTAAGAAGGGCATCATCCCCGCTGATATCATGAAATAAAATAAAACCATCCCTATTAAAAAAATGGCTACTATTGCAATGATGGTTGGAGGTGCATTAGTCAACGCTCTGGCATTTTTTGGATCACAATTTTTTATTTTCGAACCATGAGGAGCAAAAAAAGACACGACAAGGCGATGGAAAAACTAACCAAGGCCAGAGACCAATGGAATCACGAACGCACGAAGCGATTAGATTTTTTAAACGAGAGACTGAAAAAAGAAGGACACGCATTATACATCTATAAAGAAGTGGATGCCGCCATGTCTCTATACTCACAGATGATGGGAGAAGAAAAGATATCTCCTGAACCAAAATTGAGTGATTTTTATCAACCCTCAGAAGAGCAAAAAGATAAAGAAATCCTCTTCGTATTGATTGGAACGGGATTAGTGTTTTATGGCGTTAAAAAATACGTCGCATAAAGTAAAATGGAAGAGATCTATTACAAACACTATTGGAAGGGAAAAACTGCCATCGAGAAATTGGCCAAAGCAGCTAAAGTCAGTGAAAAGGAAGCGTTCGATTTCCTGAAAAAACAAGATGTGTGGCAAATTTATCTACCAGCCCCAAAGAAAATCATAAGACCCCAATTCGAACACGTGGAAGAAAATGACATTCATCAAGCAGATCTATTGTTTTTACCACACGATAAAGTGAGTGGGAAAACGTACAAATATGCATTGACGTTGGTCGACGTTGGCACTCGATACAAAGAAGCTGAACCTTTGAGGACTAAAGACAGTAAAGAAGTGGCTGATGCTTTCGAAAAGATTTACAAAAGACGTTTGACGTTTCCAAAATTATTACAAATCGATCCAGGTCGCGAATTCATGAGTGCCGTCTCCAAACTCATGACTAAACATGGCACGAGAATAAGAAGAGGAAGAGTTGACGTTCATCGTGACCAAGCCATCGTCGAACGATTTAATAGAACGTTGGGTGAACAGTTGTTTAGCATTCAATATGATCAAGAGATGAAATTTAAAGACAGAAACAGAGAATGGGTAAAACGATTACAGGAAGTTGTAAAAACGATCAATGAAGAAACCAACTCTCCTGAAACGATAAAACCTTCCACCAAAGTTCAATCTCCAATAGGTCCATTTAACAAAGTCAGATACCTCTATCTTCCAGGTGAGTTGGAAGGTGGAAAGCACAGAGCGACTGATCCCAGTGTAGACAAACACGAAATCGATCGACAGTTTAAAATGCAAGGTATAGACATTTATTACCTGAAAGAACCGGCTCCTCAGAGAAGTTTCGTTCGAAAAGAGTTGATGCTTGTAGATTAATTTTATATCCATGTGGATATTAAATTGTTTATCTCAATGCATATGTGTGAACGCGATCCTCCCGAATATAAACTTTAGTATCCAAAGGATCTAAAGTTGTCTTTTCTTGTCTGATCCCATAAATCCTCTGTTTGAACGACCTGAGACTGTGCATCTTATGCGACATCTTAACATCGTGAAAGAGAGCTTCCTTGTAATCGTGAAAGCCTATCTCATTTTTCAAAACGCATCGTCTCACACCTTTCGCTCGTTTGGAAACACTATCATCATCCATCAATGTAGCGTACATCTTAGGTCTCAATCCGACGAATTCTTTGATAGGTTTTCCTCCACATTCATGTTTAAACTTACCAATCACCTTCTTGTTTTTGTTCTTGTCTTTATTCTCTGGAAATTTAACATAATTAGAAAAATCATATTCATCTTCGTTTTCTAACATATCTCCATAAAAGTCATCTGTCTGAATCTCCACTATCAGGGAATCTGTATCAGTATACAATAAATTACATCGATCTTTATATTTCTCTTTTAGATGCTTGTAATACCAATTATACATAAGTCTCTTGGACAGATCCAAGATCGTCATGCCGCAGTAAATAGGTTTGTCTAATTTAACACTCGTTGGTTTGAAATGAAGAAAGACTGTGCTGTTGTTAATTTTAGTCAATCCATCGTAGGAAGGCAAAGCAGTCATCTTTTGGATCTTTCTATCTTTGTCATTCGCGCTTACAATTTTTAATTCAGTTCTATTACGTTTGTTCTCCATGGTCTTCCCGAACACAGCGTTGTTCATGAGCTTAAAGAAGTCCTTTTCAAAATCGTTTTTAGCGCGTAGACGCAATAGAGTATTTTTATGGATGTAGCTCGAAAGCCATGGCCCTTCGTCAAATCGTAAAACTCTATGAACTTGGTTAATTTTAATCCCAACTCGAGATAAAGTTTTAACGTTTCGTAGTGCACAACATATTCCTTTTTATCTCGTAGATTGGGTACAAGCTTTTTAGGACCTGTATCACGCATCTAGTACTTTTTCATCAACCCTTTCTGATAATCAGAAAGATCATCCTCGTTTACCTTTAATGTTTCTGGAGCTAGTGGATAATTGTTGTGCTCGTCGTGTAATACTTTAGGATACTCTAAATCAACTTCTAGCATGTAACCCTTTCCTTCTGGTGGATGACACGGATCTAGCACTTCATCGATCCATTCAAAGTTTTTACATGGTAAAGGATGATTCATAGCCTCACTATAAAGAGCATTAGCATCTAAATACATGATGTACTTGGAGAGTATATCAGGATCATAATCTTCCAAATATTTATTGTTCGCTTTAGAATAACGTTGCGGAACGTAAGTGATCCCACCTCTAATCCCTTTTTCGACAAATAAATGCATATCGTAATCGGTTAACAACTCTAATTCAACTTTGGAAGTTAACAACGCTGCATCCCAAGCCAAACCAGGAGCAGTGTAATAATGACACGGATCTAATTCGTAGTGTTCTAAAGAAATGTTGCGAAATTCTTCAAACACGTCAGCTAATAAAACAACATCTGATTTTAAATATAAATCGTGATAATCTCCCATATCCTTACATCCATATTTACACCAAACAGTTTGAGCGTGTTCGTACTCTTTTTGAGAAATATGAGTATCTGATAATGTACTATAAAAATCTTCCTTCGGTGGTAAAGTGGTTTCATTAAACCTATCGAAAGAATTCATATATTCGTAAGGATAAACTCCTTTTCTCGTTAAAAGCGAGGCATCCTCGAATATAGATTTCGTGATGGGATAATCGTTTAGATTTTTAGCTAAAGTCTCAAGACTACAGGATAAAAATTGGAAACTATCGATAAACCTCAATTGTCCTATAGAAAAACTAATAAATTTTTCGTTATTCGTTGGAATACAATTTATATTTTCTCCCTCTCCCAATTCCATTTCCGATAATATTAAATGCGAGTCATAACCGCGAAGATTGTGAAAGATGATTGGTATCGAAGTTTTATTTTTTATCACTCTTAATAATCTATTACATTTATTATGAGCCGCACCTCGAAATTTACCAGAAAGATGACAATGATCTCTGACTTTGACGAGATCGAATTTCTTATCATTAATTTTTTCCATGATGTTGGCAATCTCAGTTTTTATAACATCGTGACGATCGCGATACCATTCTAGATCGGATAAATCACATGGGTCCAATGTACGATCGATATCACGTTCCAGAGACGATAGACTGGGTAATTTTTCCCGTTCCTTTAAAAGTTTCTTTCTCTGATCCCATAAAGAAAACCGCTTGCGAGCATCCCCCGAAAATTCATCTCCACAAATCCAACATCGTTTAGACTCCTTGAAGTTTTCCTTGTCCTCGTCGGTCATACAAAGCTCTTTTTTCTTAGAAAAAATGTCATTGATCTTTTGTTTTTCTCGTTGTAAACTTTCTAGAAAATATTTCACAACATTCTCACCGCGATAAAATTGGGGTTCTTCGATCTTATAAATACCCTTCTTAGTTCTCCAAACAACTACATAACAATATCCTGAAGGTTGATGATGAGATGTTTTCGTCGTTTTATCTCCCGCCTCTTCATTGAGGGGTGAAATAATACACTCGAAATCTGCATAGATCGTAACATATACGGGCTGTTTATTACCATAATTCTTAAATTTGAGAACATTGTTACCCTCCTCAGGCATGATGGGTTTCATGGCAGGATTGTTTATGCCACGACAATCGACAACGTGCTTTTTATAAACGTCCTCGCTCGATAATACTTTAAGACAACGAAGACATGGATATGATTTATGTCCATGTTTTGATTGAGAAAAAACCAATCTAGATGTGTTAGTGCCACTTGTCGTCTGGACCTTCTAGCAACAGCAGATTAACTTCCCTGTCGTGAAAATTTTTCGATATGTAATAAGGAAAGAAACCTCTACTCTCCGTCCACCCGAGAACGTTAATGGTGAGTCCATTGCGATGTTCGAATTTAATCTGCTTTAATGGTGTTGGATAATCGATGCAATCGAAATCGTATCGCTTGATGAAAGGTGTATAATTTCGAGGTCTATACTTGTTAACATCTTTAAAATCATTGTGATGCAAACACGCTAATACACTATACATAAAACATCTCTGATCCTCGTTTTGAACGTTTATAACAGCCCTCTTATCTGCAATCTGCTTGGGCAACTTAAAATAAGAGGATCCTAAGAGTGGTTCATACTTAGTAAAATTCAAATAAATCTTTTGAGCTTCGTCAATGACCCACCCTGAACCTGCCTGAACGGTTTTATCGAGCGAATCTATCAACTCTTCAATCATGCGTTTAAACACATCTTCGATTTCATCTTCTCTCAAGATCGGGTGTTGTCGAGTTTTATGGAGTTGTGTTATAAACTGCGAGCCAGCGTTTAATATGTCTCGCTTGAATCGCTGTTCCACTTGAAATTGGATCTTTATAGGACCCTTTCTCAATTCGTTGGTAATCTTAGAGAAGAAATCATTCTTAAAATGTTCTAACAAGGCTCTGAGATTTGCTCGATGTATATGATTGTGAACATCTTTTTTATAACTCGTATAGAAGTGTTGAAAACTATCACCAAAATCAAGATTAGACTCTGTGTATTCACGTTTAGACCTTAAAAACGTTTCTTTAAAATCAGGTGGAATTGGTAGATCCAATAACGGTTCAATTTTAAAATCAGGTGGAATTGGTAGATCCAATAACGGTTCAATAAATTGAGTCGCAATAGACCTCTTAGGTGGAATTGGCAGATCCAATAACCTCTCAATAGATTGATGTTCATGAGACATATTTTTATAATACAGAAAATTTTCTTAATGCATTTTCAAATTCATTATTATGTCAATACAATACTCACATCTGTTAAAATTCGTCATGGTCGATTGCACCTCAGGTAAGATAGGGAATTCCCCAGTATGGATTTACCCACTAGATGAGAGAGATAAATTTAGGTACGTTTGGGGTCATAGAGTGCAAAAGGTATAGAAGCGGCATTTTACAACACACACATATTCGAATAGGTAATATCACTTTACAAAATGAATAAGTGATATCTCTCATTCGACTAAGTGATATCACTTATTCAAATTTGGAAACAATAAAAACCCTACGCTATATCTATGGAAGAACAAAGCACAAAGGACGATATTACGGTATCGTGATAAAGGCGTACCGCTGTTGAATCGGAATCATCTCCCGTGTCTTTTGTAGGATTTGGACGGAGTTCAGCATTCAAAGCAGATAAAGCCGCCGAAACCATACCGCCGACTCCTGCCATTTTGAACTAAGGTACTATTTCCGCACAAAATTGTTTTAAAAGTGGTTGAACTTAAAATACCATATATAATTCTTTGGATCAAATGTAAGGAAACAAAAAAAAATAATAAATAATTTATATTGCTCAAGATGACTCAAGTCATTTTTTTGTTAGACACAGGGATATATTTTATTTTTATGTAGGGAGCATTCATTGGCATTGATTTATAAGTGATATCACCTATTCGAATAGGTGATATCATTTTACAAAACGAAAAGGTGATATCACTTAGTCGAATATGATATCACTTATTCGAGTAGGTTATATCACTCATTCATTTAAATAGGTAATATCTGTCATTCGAATAGGTGATATCACTCATTCAAATAAGTGATATCACTCATTTGTATAAGTGATATCACTTACGAATTTATAAAAGTGATATCACCTATTCGCATAGTGAATTAATCTATTTGAATGAGTGATATCACCTATTCGAATAATTGATATCACCTATTCGAAAGAGTGATATCACTAACTTGTATTAAAAAGTAAAACGGAGCCCCATAGGTTTCTGGCTTCCAGACATTAAAACTTTGTTAACTATTTTCTATATTTTAAAAAAAGGAATTTTAGGGGGTCCCACACCTCCTATTAATCCGCAAGTGTGACCATCTGTTGACATTCACTAAATAAATTGCCAAAAAAACTGTAATACTAACCATATCATCTTTTGATATTCACTTCATAATTACCCCAAAACTGTAATACCGATCTTACCATTTTTAAATATTCACTTTATCAATTACCGGAAGCTGTAATATTGGCCTGATAATCTTAATATGCACTTCATCAGTTAACAAAATGTGTAATACTGGCCTTATCAACTTTTGATATTCACTCCGTAGATTACCCCAAAAACTGTAATACTAACTTAATCATTTTTAAATATTCACTTCAACAATTATCAAAAACTGTAACACTGACCTTATCATCATTCAATCTTCATTGTTTTAAATTCATCAATTACCCTTAACTGTGCTACTGAGTTTCCATATCATATTTTAATATTCATTTCATCAACTAACCAAAACTATGCTACTGACCTTCCTTATCATATTTTAATATTTATTTCATCAATTACAGAAAAAATGTGCTACGGACCGACATTATCATATTTTATCTTCATTTGATCAATTACCCAAAACTGTAATACTGACCTTATCGTCTTTTAATCATCACTTCATTAATTACCCAAAACTGGCGTAGGCCTTCATCTAAGTTTTTCCTTACATTATTTTATCTGTTCATTGATTTTTTTTACCGGTTTGCTCATAGTACAAACTGCGTTATAATAGGGCGGACAGGGAAGGTAGGACAACTATCTTGGGTAATCGACTCCTTCTACAGTTTAAGCTGTAAAATCTTTAAACTTTGTAGAACAAAGATGCGCTCTTGTATTATGGATTTATTTCAAACATATTAATTTTGTGGATTTTCCGGAGTGTGAGATTTAGTCATTTTTTAAAAGGTTTTCCAATAGACGGTACCTATTTTGTTTCATTTTTAATGATTTGGTTGGGTCTGGAACATTTTCTGAAAGTGTTTCAATAGAGGATAACAATTTTTGTAATCAACAGTGATTGATCTAGAACACGAAAACTTTGTAAACATTGAACACAGAAGACGTGCCTCTCCTAGTATGAAATAATTCAAAACATTTTGAGGGATTTTCCGTGGTGTTGCTCTTAGTCGTGTTTGGACGTTTCCTCAGTAGAGTGGGCATATTTTGTGTAATCGGCATATCCTACAATTTTATATCTAGAACCTTGAAACTCTGTAAAATGGTTACTAGTATGTAAACATTGGAGATGTACTCCGCCTGTTATTGATGTGTTCCATACATTTGTATTGATTGGGTTTGGTCTGGAAATGTTTCAACATAGGGTACCTATTTTGTGTAGCCAACTCCTCCTACAGTATTAAATGTAAACAGTTTTGTATACATTTGATATGTGCATCGCCTAGTATGGATCAATTCAAAATATGTTTGTGGTTTTTCCCTGATGTTGAACTTTTTGGGGACTTTTTTCCAATAGATACATATTTTGTGTATATAATCAATCTCCCCTACAGTTTTAGATGTAGAACCTTGAAACTTTGTACAACAATTATGTATACATTGACGAAATGCACCTTCTATCATTGATTCATTCTAAACATTTTGGGGGATTTTCCAGATGTGAAAGTTAGTCACTTTGCAATTTTTTTTCAGCAGATGGTACCTATTTTGTGTAGATCAACTTCTCCTAAAGTTTCAGATGTAAAGCCTTGAAACGTTGCAGAAATGTTTTGTAACTGTTGTTTATTTGTTTCACTCAAAGTATGAACTTTCTATAAATTGTCCTCCGCAGAATTCATTCATTCCAGCAATCCGACCATTTGAGTCTTAAACCATTTTTTATTTATTTGTATGTGAAGCTAACTATTTATCGGTCTATCTATAAAATCTATCTACATGTATTTATCTGTCTACATATCTATCATTGTTAAACACTATGTCGATAAAAGTTGTTCCTAGCCCTTATGGAATAGAAAATAGAGATATATATTTAAATCAAATCTCGTTTGCTCACTCATCCAGGAAAGGCTCAGAATTCTAGATGTGAAATTATTCTACGTTCATTGTGCGAGTAATTGATATGTCAAATTCAAATTATCAAATATTCAAATAAAGGCATAGAACAGCTTGCAAATTCACGATTCTAATTTTTGTTTCATCGATTTCAGAATCACCAAATGATTTCAGAATATTTAAAAAAAGTGTGTAGCCACAGATATACGCTATCTTTCTGTGTCATGAGTTGGGAGAGACAGGGAGAAGTGATACACTTTTTTTCAAATAAATCCTTTGATATCTTCAAGAGTTGTATGAAGATGTCTGAATTGACCTTAAATATGAATATTGAAGATGCCCAGTAGACAAATTACAGATCTGGTTAATACTGGACAAACATGGACCTCCAGGGATCAGGTGTCATGGAGGAGTAAGCATCCCCTGTTGACTGGTCACACCCGCCGTGAGTCTAAAACAAATTTAATGAAATAAAATAAGAAACACAATACCAAAGTTATAATGCACAACACGATCGTTCCTGTCAATTAGACTTCAACAGTTGAATTCCAATATAAAGTTTATATGATACTACAAATAGTTTTAGTGGTTATAAATATTATAAACAGAATACCAAAGTTATAATTCACAAAACGATTTTTTCTGTCAATTAGACTTCATCAGTTGAGCTCCAATTTAGATGCGGAATTAAACATCGCCACAACTGGTACAAACGACTCAACAACTGCTATCAAACACACAACTCAGCATGGCCCAACAACAGCTATCAAAGGTTACAACATAGTAATTGCAAACAAGGATATTATACCGACCGTAAAATTTGCAGAATGTTGACATTAAACGCGATTCCCGATAACCCTGTGACAATAATTTATCAGTAAGTATTTTGCTTCTGTATATAAAATTTCATATGTTGAACATGTTCTGAGATATCGGATCCTGTGTAAGATATAAACACCACAAGCAGGTGATAGCGGGATATTTATACTTAAATGTGGAAAAGTGACGACAAACGTCTTATGCGGTATGGAACGTTTTAATCATTTGTAAAACGGTGCAATGAATGATATTATAGAAGATATTAAGGTTTTAACACGTTTAGATGACAAAATTGATAAAGGTTATTTCTTCTTATAGTTCTTGAAATTGAACCATCAAAACAAGCCTTTATTCACCCGATCAGCGAAAACTTTTTTTTTCATATGTAAAACGTGAAAATTGGCCGTATTTGGTTGTGAACATGTTCTTGTGTCTGTGTATATATTATGTATAATTATGATCCAGCTTTTCTAATTTGAAGTTTCGGTTTTACGTGATCTAGAGTGGGAATGACACGGTTTTCCTTACAACTGCGCGCCAACAACCCAGTATCTGAAAATACGTTCAGCTGTATTTCAGTGAAACCTCGGCTATATATGAGTTAAGAAGCATTGTATTTGAAAATATACTGGTCTCTAAGGTTATAAATTAGTTATGCTACAGGTACTTCCGACTATCCCACAGACACTGAAGTAATTCGGAAACACGACGTATTATTCCACAATGAAGTTCATAGCAAGCTGATATCCGATGTTTGCCACTGCCGCCTTTTGATAAAAATAGTTTGCAAATTATATGCGTGTCATGTAAACCCTGGTAAGAATTTTTTTTGCAGTTGATTCGAAATAGTGGTATCATCTGTTCTTATTTACCTACACTTAATGATGGAGCAGTGACGTCATGCTTTAAAATGCAGCTTCTACTTACATTGATTTGACTTCTATGAATAGAGAGTGTCCGCAAAAAATATGCATATTTTTTTTAAGATTGCCTTTCTCGTTAATGTGATGAAATAGTGTTTATGATCTACTACACAAATAATGATTAAATACACTAATCCAGTTCCTAACCAAATCAATGTATTGCGCTTAATTTTCGTTTCCTCTATCATCTACTAACATTAGATTGGCTAAATTGATCAAGGAGAATATATAAATTATAAATGCCAATTTAGGGAGTATTAATCGTAATACTAAAATATGGTGATTAGTCAAATACCCTTTAAAATCATGAGTAGAGATAAGATACCATACCGGAGGATTTAATATCCACCGTTTACTAGTCACAACACCCGCGAATCCAATGCAAAACAAAGGGGCATATCCACCGGTCACATCCGGTACAGACGATTCAATCATTGCAGAAATGGTAAACGATATCATCAGATTGACGATGGGAATTGTGATTCCTTAACGTCTTCTGACATAAAATCTTATATAATACCTAATTGCTTATTTGTGTAGTTCTGTGGTCATACATGAGCAGACACCATAAACAGGTGATAAAGAGGAATGTAATGATCGTCCATCGAGCATGATCCAGCATGCCCTGTCATTTGCGATATATTCACAACATATGCAGGTACTTAATGAACATGTGTTGATAATTGTGAATGCTCTTGCACATTGGTTTATTTGAGAGATATACACAAAATATGTACATCATAAAGGAGTAAAATCACAGCGTTGATGTGGCATGACAAGTGAAAGCAATGTATACAGAAGAAGAGAAGAGATGGCACTTTAAATGCGTCTTATAACATGAAGCTTTAAAATCTATTTATTGAAATAAATTATAATTTCGATATTTGAAATCTGAAAAAAACAAAATATATCATTTGATATTTTGATGTACAATTATTTAGTGTGTGTATGTGTGTGTGTGTGTGTGTGTGTGTGTGTGTGTGTGTGTGTGTGTGTGTGTGTGTGTGTGTGTGTTGAATACTATTATCTCAGTAAAAGCCATAATATTGTAAATTAAACCTGATAAAATGATATTTCAAAAGTACAAAAGTTTATTCATGGCATTTGTGCATACATAATCCCTCATGAAACGCATGAACATGAAAAATACACTGCTTCAGAGAACACTCATATTTATATAAATATGTTATAAAATCAATCAAATCTCTGGACTCCATTTGAATACCATTATAAATAGTTTATATACTGCAGGCGTTTTATAGCTAAGTGGCTTTATTATGATATGAAAATTACAATAAACGTTTCCAAACAACGAGGTAATATGATCTGAAATCTACAAACGATATGTAACCTCGGGTGATGTGACGAGGCTGTATTACGTAACTGCATACAAAAATCAAACGTGCATAAATGTGACTTGAAAAAGAAATTCATGATACAAAATTATGTTGTCAGCATAATGAATACAACAAAAGATCAGATGCTAGTTACCAGATTTTTTATCACACAATAGCAGTTGATCTTAATGGCATGTTGATGGTGTAAATAACATTTTAGAAAATTACAAACAATAAATGGCCAGTCACGAAATGTCCATAATGCAATTTTAATACTATATCAAATAACTTTCACTCAGAAAATTTAGAAGAATATAAAAATCTCAGATACCAAAGTATAAATCAATAGGATGTCCAGGACATAGATACAAATCCGGTACATAGATACAAATGAGTGGATGTGTTTCCCCCCTCTCTCTCTCTCTCTCTCTCTCTCTCTCTCTCTCTCTCTCTCTCTCTCTCTCTCTCTCTCTCTCTCTCTCTCTCTCTCTCTCTCTCTCTCTCTCTCTCTCTCTCTCTGTGACGTAGACAAACAGATAGATAGACAGATGTACATACAGATATATACATTTCCATAGATAGATAGATAGATAGATAGATGTATAATTATAGATTGATCGTTGGATACAGAGAGAGAGAGAGAAAGAGAGAGAGACAGAGAGAGAGAGAGTGAGAGAGAGAGAGGGGACACATCCACTCATTTCAGAGTTTAGTTAGATAGATAGATAGATAGACAGACGGAAGGACAGGTGGACAGACAAACAGACTGACTGACTGGTGTATTCTTTATTACAAAGGCAATGTCTATACAAGTATGGAATTCCAAGCTGAGATCACAATCTATGTGGTTTTAAATAGGAAACGCAAAAAAAAAAAAACACCGGAGAAAATAAACAAACTGGTATGCATATAAGTAAACAAAATACGACGTACCAGGAGCATGTGTATTTTGTAATTAAGCTTTTTGTATATTGTATTGCACGTCAATTCTTTCATTTTTATAGTGAAATATCCTGAAAAATGTACAGTGACATAGAAAAATTAACTTCAAGTAATCAAAAGATAATATTTACATACCGACTGTTATTTCCTTCATTGCAAGTATACAGAACGACTGTATTCATTTTTCAATAACACAAGTCCGTCGTCGCGTGACCCAAGCTTTTAACTCCTTTACTTTTTGGCGTAGGAATACATAACATTTTAGAAATCCTTTCCATTGCCATGTATATGTCGGAAAAGTCTTCTCTGAACATATGAATGAATCAATAAAGAATAAAATAGCACAAATTCATTTCGTACTTTTTATTTAATCTTAAACGCCATTCAATACCACAAAACAAACAAAAATCACAGAAAGAAATCGAAAACACAAGACTAGGCCTGTATCTGTAGCACTCTGTACATGTCCATATTGCAATAGGCTAGATCTAGGTCATGTTATGAAAAGAAACACAGGCCACAGAAATAAAAATTCGCTTTAGTTGTTGCGTTGCTTGTAAGTTGAACAGAAAAAAAAGGAGTTTTGTCTAGTGCAATTTTGTCAAGCATATCTGATAAACAGCTTGCTTTGCCGTCACCATATATTCCTGCCAGAGACAATTCGACACTCGCACCGTGTAAAATCGGCTCTCATTTAAACTCAGATCCTATAGGCGTAATTGCTAGGCTACTTCCCAGGTCCATCTTGTTCTTCACAACCTGTAATGTCAATGCCGAGCATAAGTAGTGTTCATAGGTTTCTCAGTAAATTGACGGGATACTCTACATTATATAGTTAGACCTATTGTGTTCCCATTATAAAATATATAATCAGCTGGTAAATACTGAAGTCTGAATTTACCTACATAACAACATATGGACCTATCATACTCTATAATTTAGGCCTACACGGATTTTCCATAATTATGTGTCGATAATTATGTAATTTTATCTTAAATAGACAAATACAAGTTTGTTATTTCACAACATAATCTGCATTTGTCTTGTTTCAATTGATTTGAAGGATTTGCCAGTGGGCTAGCCTACACAGTATACAGAAATACGTACGAAAACGTCACCGATACAGCACTTCCCATCTGATTCAGCGATTGGTAAAAATGTCAAGTACAGTAGAATGGCTACCTCCAGTTTTTATGAACGAATATTACCAGTCATACTCAAACTTTCTGTGGTATATTCCACTGATAAAATATCAAAATTCAAACGAAAATTTTTGTAAACAACGATCATCTGTAGCTATCCAAATCGCACATGGTAGGCCTATCAGCCATTGCACTTGGTCCATTCGGGGAATTCTCTTCTGACACATTTAACCCGCCACTACTAAATGGTCGAATATTAATATTAATAATAATCGCTAAGTAAATCTGAGAGTAAGTATTCAAAATTGTCCATATCACTAGTTTCTTTCAAAATGATATAAAAAAAAAAGACCTTAATTCCAATTAGTATTTTCGATCAGAAAAGAGAACAACTTCTCATGTCAAAACAGCTGTTGAGCCATTACGTCATATGAAAACATATGAAGTAGTATTCTGGAATGAATTTAGTATCCAGTGGACTACAGTTTCACTGAATAATGATAATATATATAAATATAAGGATTGTTTTTCATTTTTTAAACATCATCTTCGTGCTGCATAGAATTTTTTCTATGAGCAATTGCTTTTATACCCCGATGATTTTCAAAAAAACAATCCTTTCTTGAACAGTTTAGTGCAAGAAATTTAAGACATATACCTAATAAAAATAAAGATTTTCTTCAATCACTACTAATACTTACAATACTTTCGCTTAATATTCAAAGATCGCTTGCGCGTGTCACGTAAATGAACCCTCATTGCATTGGTGTCAGTCCATAACACAGGTCAATATTTGTAGCACTTTGTACCAAACAAGTAAATCATATTTTAAGTGCTTAGTGATCAAAACATTATTTACCTATTTCAGAGATAAAACCCGATAATGGACTAAAACAGAGACCCACTGCATGCTAGCCGAATGCTCTAAGTAACCTCTTCGAGTGTTAAGATCTGTTTTTGCTAAATTGCAACAGAAGAAATTATTGCATTGATTTTTTTAGATTAATATTCCACTTCTGAGCGGACGTCCCATATTTTTGGTACGTTGGTGTTTAATCTAGTTATTAAACGAAATCAGGAAGAATTACATTTAATTACAGAAATAAATCATGTCCTGAAGGTCAACATTATTTAGATTGATTCAATAAATCAAAAGTCGTTTACCTGCATGTTACACGAACCGATATAATATCAACAGTTTTTTTTACTATCTAACCACGGCGGTGTTTAAATTCTCATCAGTTCACGGGTAATTTTCTCCGTCAGTTTTTAAGCGACATAATAAACAATTTTAACAACGGGAGGAATCGATGTCACTGAAATGTACATTGTACTTAATCACCGATTCTTATTTTGACATGATGTATTGCATTCAAACACGTTAATATTTGATTGGTTGATTTGGCGGACACATTTATGGATGTAATGCACCCTTAATATGGTCAGGTACAATGATTTATATATCTTGATAATTAGGTATTCATTAAAGGTATGTGTATGTAATACAGATGTTTTTTCAGACAATTAATAACGAATATTTCAATCGTTAGAGTTATTTTTCATTTAACGTCTCTACATCTTACATAGATGCTAACTTTGTATATTAATATATATATATATATATATATATATATATATATATATATATATATATATATATATATATATATATATATATATATATATATATATATATAAATGGACTTACAGTAATTTACAAGGTATCTAACAATACCGTATTATCTCTGTATTTCAGCTTTAGTTCATCTCTGATCAGTTTGGAATAAACACTCAAATTGTTTGATTTAAGAATTGATTGTCATATGGCGATTGCAGGCTGGTACACGTAGTTTTTTCTGGATACGTCCACGTCAGTGCCGACAAGAGACATTAAATACAACAATTAAAATTTATCTTGTTAATTGTTGTAAAATAATCTTGAGTTTATAATAATAATATGTTATAGTGCTATACAAATGATTTTTCACATTTTCAAATTAAAAGTAGTTGGAACGTTCGCCGAGAAAGCCAAATATCTTTGGTTCGATTCCCGGTACCTAGTTATAAGTTACACGCTGTAGAGACTGTTCTTACAGCTAACACCTGATGAAAAATGTCACGGATCCTTTGAATAAAATCAAAACCATGTTTCCGTGTCAAGTCAAGTGTGTCACGCCAAAGAACCCTCTATGCAAATTACTACAGGTCCATTACACAACAAAATGACAGTTGACGGTGACGTCTTCATGTAGCTAAGATATATACTAACGCAAAAATGAAACTGTATAGTTTAGTAATTTCATTTATAGATTCATATACAAAATATTATGCTGCATTATGCATATCATTATTTAATGCAATGCGATGTCTTTCAATTCAAACATCAAATCACGGATTATGTCCATTATGGTTGATACGAACAGCCACTGAAAGTAAGAGGGGTGGAAAAGGTTTCACAAGTTTAATAGCGTGTATGACCGCCATTTACACCGATGTATTTTCCATATCTATGACGCACTGAACAAATCAGGTTATACAGAAATGCCTGAGGAATGTTCCGCCATATGTGCAATAAACAACGACGCAAAACGTCCAACGTAGCAAGGGGTTTGGCTCTTGACGTAGACGTCGTTCCATTTCATCCCAAACTTGTTCTTGGTCGTGCGTTGTCCTGCTGCAGAATGACGTTATGCTGGTTGTTGTGAATTAATGGAATGACGTGCTGACAATCTCTTCCTCCACTATCACCAAAAGGGTTCTTAGCACAGGCGTCAATATAACGTTCTCCGGCACGACGTTAAGCCCGAACACGACCGTCATTGCTATCTCGACTCGTCCTTAAACAGAACTTCCGACTAATCTTGTTATTGAAACGACGATGCCTCCTACAGAAAGCTAACCTCGCAACACGGTGACGCCACAGCAGAATAGGACGAACAACAGGACGTCGAAGACGGATGTTGGCTCTTGCAATCTGTTTTTTACGGTACGAGGACTTATCCGTCTATGCCCAGAGATGCTTCTAGCGTTCAAAGAACCCGATTGGAATCGATTACGCAAATGTGACGTCCGTATCTTGCCGACGTGACGTCACACGCGGGCGTCCTGATCATGGGAGGTCCCGAACGGTACCAGTTAGTGTTAATATGAATTCTAAACTGCCTTGCCACATTGCTTTGAGACATCAAAGCTTCCAGCATCCCAGGAATTATCGTGTCATATTTACATACACGTTTAAAGTTTAAAAACCCTTAGTATTAACTTTAATTCTGTATATATCTGTAAGATTAATCTAAGGGAGGAACATAAAATTAAGGAAGTTTAAATTATCTTTCTTAATACCTGTAAATCAGTCTAAAGAGACAGTATTCTGATCAGGAAGTAGAAATGACATTTCTTAGTATTTTTAATATTAATCCATAGAGACAATATTCAGATCATGATGTATAAATCATATTTCTAATTATGTGTAAGTTAGAGTAATCTTTAACGACAACATGCAGATAAGGAAGTATAAATTATATTCCGTAATAGCTGTAGGATTAATATATACAGACAACATTCAGATCAGAAAGTATAAATGATGTTTCTTAATATACAGGTATGTGGTATAAATAGACACAGACAGCATTCATATAAGAAAGTATAAATGATATCTCTTAATATATGTAGGATTAATCAGATCATTCAGATATTCCTTATAATATATAATATTCGTTTCTGAAGACAGCATTCAGATCAGTAAGTATTATTAAATGTCATTCCTTAATGTCTGTATGATTAATCTACGAAGACAACATTCAGATCAGGAAGTACAAACTATTTCGTTAAAATGCTATTCAAGATAATTTGATTACGTTCTATACAGTATATTTCTACTATCAGAAATCAATACCAATAGGAAAAAAAAAAAAAAAAAAAAAAACATTTGTGCCACAAAATTATAAATGATATGTGAAAAAAAGTACATGTTTAATTAATTTAAGGGCCATGTTCCATAATTCCCCCTATGTTTAGTTTTTTCTGTTTTATGACCTTAAAGTCATTCTGCCAGTGGACACTAAACTGCAAATACTACCCGACAAACTGTGAACTAATGCTTTTTAAATACGTAGACGGACTTCATTATTATCATGGGTGTCAGATAGTAAAAGTGACAAATAAAACAAAATATTAGGGAATGTAGCTTCACAAGTAAACAATACATAGGACTAACAATATATCAGTAAATTAGTTTCATTTTATATATATTTCTTTTCAACGTTAGGATAGTTCAGTTTATATACATAAAGGTTAGACTATTATCCTTTTTCACGGAAATGAGACTTTTTATCTACGCTTTGTTCCAGTTAAATCCAGAATATCTTCATTTAACATAGCTTTTCTGAAAAACCACTTTTTCTCCAGTTATACCCAGAATTTCTCTACATAAATCAAATTTTTCTCTAAATAAACCCATTTTTTTTTAGTGATACACAGCTTTTTCCAAGTTATGAAATGTAGTGAATTCATGAATTCCTGGCTAAAATGGGAAAACAATAACTTAATCAGCAGGAGAAAAGCTAGGATTACCTATCTACGTTTATTCTAAAATATCATTATGGTATATTACGTCTGATCGTTCAGTTCAATTACCAAATTGTTTTTTAAAAGATCTTCAGCCGGATTATCTGAGATATACCAATATAATTCTATTTCAATGCTTTTTGTCGCAATCTAAAACAACTGAAAATCAAATATTTGTTATTTTAATCTACTCCCTTGTGTTGGTATAATTTGCTCTATGTTTCACTTAACATATCACTTTGATGTAAACGACAACGATTAAAATCGTCAGATTTGATATAAAAGTTATCGTTTAATGGAGAATACTAAAAAATATTAACATGAAACGTAATGCAAAACAATTAGTTATGTAACGTTAGAAATATGCATTGGAATAAAAATTTTATACATTGAAAGTCAGTTTCTGTGCATTACGTTTCATGTTATTTTTTCCTAATTGAACACAGGAGAATATATGCGTTATTGCTATATATTGATAGTCTAAGCTTTGAAAAGGTTATCTTTCTCACATTGTCGTGTGTATTGTGGAGGGTGATTGACATTTTATGTCAACATCTTATCTAGTGATTCGCTATCAGGATACTTATTTTGTCAAACACCACTCTGATTCTACACATAAATACACTGAAGTTGATATGAAAAACATGCTGGAATTTCTAATAGACAATATATTTGTAATGTTCGCAGACGTGGTCTTTCAACAAACTGTCGGCATTCCTATGGGAATCAATTGTGCTCCTTTATTGGCCGACCTGCTTCTTTATTCATATGAGGCAGACTTCATTCAGAAACAGCTGAATCAAATGAATAAAAAGTTAGCGGTGTCCTTTAATTTGACATTTAGATATATCGACGACGTTTTGTCAATTAATAATGACAATTTTCATACATATGTCAATGCGATATATCCCAGCGAAAGAGAAATTAAAGATACAACAGAATCAAGTACACACGCTTCATACTTAGACATTTTACCAAATATAAACACAAACGGGAAATTAACAACTAAGCTATACGATAGACGCGACGATTTCGGCTTTCCCATCTTAAATTTTTCATGTTTTAGTAATAATATCCCTCAGTCACCCGCATATGGAGTTTATATTTCACAAATGGTCCGATATGACAGGGCGTGTACAACATATGAAGATTTCAAATTCAGAGGTAAACTACTCACTGACAAATTATTAACACAGGGATATCGAAAACCGCGTTTAATGTCAACGTTCCGCAAATTTTACGGTCGGTATAATAGGCTTATTTGCGACAACTCTGTTTCACTAAGTGAAATGCTGAGTTGCCTTTTCGTTGGCGGTTGTTGAGACGTCTGTACCAATTGCGACGAGGATACACTCCTCACGTGTTTCATTGGACTTGACTGTGGACTCACGGCGGTTGTGACCGGTCGACAGGGAATGCTTACTCCTCCATGGCACCTTATCCCACCTCTTGGTTTCCAGAGGTCCGTGGTTCATTTTTACCGGATTTGTATCTGTGTCCTGGACATTCTATTGATTTATACTTTGGTATCTGATACCAAACTCTACGATGTCCGGTATACAAATACAGTATACAAATCTGGTGAATGTTGGATAAACACAGACACCTGGAAATCTAGAGGTGGGATCAGGTGTCATGGAGGAGTAAGCTTCCCCTGTTGACATATCAGTCTAATAGGCATCATCAACATTTACACTCCTTTTTATCATCATCCTTTACGTCTCAATCAGAGATCAAATCTATAAAACAATGAAACGTTGTTTACTGTTCCAGATATGAATATATATCAAAAAACATGAATCAATACAGGAAAAGAAATATTTTCGCTATAAAATTACCAAGGGAAAATGATTTTGAATGTATATCAATAAGAAAAGCAATTATAGAACAAAAATTTACCATTTACCAGATCTGTAAATTGAATTCCCCCCCCCCCCCCAAGTATTAATATAATCCTGAAGGTATTATTATTCAACGAAAAATTAAAAATTAGAAATATAACAAGAATTTATCCACAGAAATATAACATGTTGTCAACAAAACTTAACTATTGTGACACGTTAGTTACAGCGGGTTCAATATTTGTCTGGCACGACTAAAATTTGAAAAATAGATTAGTAGATACTGAATATGAATCAACTGATTAAATGTTAAAATTAGTTTTATGGCAACTTAAATGAAAAAGTTTTCTCAAAGAGTCAATCTTGCAGATAGGGGCATCATTACGATGATTACACCCAACATTCTGGTAAAAAAAAGTGTCATCATTGTAATTAATATTACCAACATACCATCAAATGCTCGACACGCCGCCTTTAGGCAAATTTTTCCACCATGGCGTCACAATCATATAGCCCGTCAAACATTTGTGTGGTTATGTCCTAAAAATCCAAAGACGTCAGAAAGCGAAATAAACTTACGTCATTTTAACCGAATGCATTCCGAACGTCCAGCGTTATTCGGATAGTGTTTAACTTTCCTTTATCTTTTTTTAACTACCGTAAGATTTGTACCTTTATGACAGATTTAAAGTCAATATAAAGTTCTAAACCAAGGGAGTCAATTGTTTGCTACAAGTAAAAAACAAGATATGTAAATAATGTTAGCTTTATTTGACACGAAAATGGAATATTTACACCTAGTCAACTACAAAAAATCAAATAGAGAACCATGTTCATCTTCCTATAGATATTGGCTATTCGTCTGATAATTTCCGATAACAGTAAATACCTCCATTGATTGGTTACGATTTGAAATATGAGTGTAAATCGTGTGAAATATATTTGATGTTAATAGCTTCCGCCGCAAATCTCATTTTTCTTTCGAGATAAACATTGTTTTCATGGAGCAAACAATTGACTCACTTGGATTAAAAGTTCTTTGCTGATATAGTTTATGATTTATAGTTTTCCCATCATTTTTGTGATGCTGGTACATCAGACAAAATGTTTATGCTTCTGTAGACCAGTTAATTTAAACAAAGTTGTCGATTTTTAACGTAAATATATTGCTTTGTAGCATTAAGTCTTATGATATCAAAAGGTCAAATTTCCATCATATATTATGTTCTGTGGTCAATCTTTTGATTAAATATAAACTTATTAAATTCGCCTGCTTCTAAGAATGTCTGGTTTTGAGAAATAGCCCCAGGAACATGAGTAATGACCTAAAACGTAGAGTTGTTCGCATAGGAAAGGGATTTACGAATGACAGGGTGAGACCACAAACCTGACAATCACGCGAAATACGTAATCTACACAAGTACGAATGGATTCTGACGATTCTCTTAATTTTTAAACTTTGGATAAACACGGAACTCTGAAATTTCAGAGATGTAGTCAGGTGCCATGAAGAAGTAAGCAATCCGTCTTGACTGGTGACACCACTGTCAAATTCATATGAAATAAGTGCGAAATAAATACCCGTCCCAATCGGCATAGACAACAGGTCGAACAGGTAATTCAACAGTCTAGTCAGTGAAATATTGTTATTGTAAACCAGGTCATTATACCGACCGGGAAATTTGCGAAATGTTGACATTCAACTTGATGACTGATATTTTTGCGACTAAGTAGGTAGCTTGCCTTTGTTTATGAAATGTAAATGTGAAATATAAACACAATATGTACGCGACAAGGGATATTACTATTTAGATATGGAATGCTGACGACAGGAAAGCTGTTATCATCACGTGTGTTGTATATTCTGGTTGATGATTTCCCGTCAGTTAATTAATGATGGCATTTATCAAACTGATTCATTTAGGTTTCAACATTTTCTCTCATAAACTCCAGAAATGTAAACTTCTCTTCGTCTAGACTGGCTAATCCTTACCATTTTTATGTAAAATAATCATAGGAACTTCTGTGTCTGGACAACAGATAATGCTTTTTGCTTGTGGGCAGGCATAAAAGAAATGTCAGGCAGGGACTTATCTTTTTCCCATTTGTCGTGTAAAAGCATTCATTCAGACGTGACAATATATTTTTCCCGTTGTATCGTGTAAACCGATCGCAAAGATAGATGTAGTCAGTGTCTAAAGAATTAAGATTAGTTTATTATTATATACGAGGTGGTGGCAATAATATATGAGCCTCACCGGGAACGAGTTTTTTATTTTCATTTTTTTCACAAAAAACTCATATATATATATCATATCATATGTCAAGGATAAAGGTACAAATCTGGTTAAAAATGGACAAACACGGACCTCTTGAAATCAAGAGATGAGATCAGGTGCCATGGAAGAGTAAGCATCCCCTGTCGACCAGTCACACCCGCCGTGATTCATTCCAAGTCAAGTTAAAATGAAATACGTGAAGAACAAATCCTCGTCATAATTGGTACAGACGTCTCAACAACCTCCATCGAACGGGCAACTCAGCGTTTCACTTAGAGAAACAGAGTAATTGCAAACAAGTAATTTACACCAACCGTAAAATTTGCGGAACGTTGACATCAAACGCAGCTTTCGATATCCCTTTCAATAATTTGTAAGTAAGTAGGTTACCTCTGTATATGAAATGTCCATGTGTTGAACACGCCCTGGCATATCGGATCATTTGTGAAATATAAACTCCATATGCGGCTGATAGTGGGATATTACTACTTAAATGTGGTAAATTTACAATGGGAAAGCCGAAATGGTCGCATTTGTCATATATATTAGTTGTTAATTTCCCGTCTGTGTCTATAGTAAACAAAATGTCTAAGTATAAAGCGTGTGTGCTTGATTCAGTTGTATCTTTTATTTCTAGTCTATTTTCTAGAAATTGGCAACCATCGTACTTGATCACTGTTAAGTGCGTCGACGTCGTTGATACTTCCATGTGATCATCCAAAGTTGGGAAAATAATACAATTTTTGCTACGAGAGTAATTGTATCGAAAAACTTTATTCTGATAGCCTGCATAACATTTTAGATTATAGATATGCAAACTGTGCATACTTCAGTGAGTAAAGAAACTTTTTAATTACCGATACGTTGCTGTCGGAACTCGACATGTTAAGAATTTGTTTTGATTTTCAAGCAGCCTCGTTTTCGATTTCGCGCGACTATCATGTTATATTTTATAAATCAATGCGTCAGGTGTTTCCAACGATTAATTAGTCAAATAGGACTTTTAAAATACGACGAAAGTTCATGCGAATACGCATTAAGAGAGCACAGAAAAGTGTGTAGCATAAAATCCTTCGATGAAATAGATAACAGTCTTCTCATTTTCAGGATTATTCGTTTTCGTATTTAAATTCTTTTTCTGAAATGAACATACATACACCGACTAAAACATAACATATAATTTGACCGACATTTCGGGTATTAAGAAGTCTGCTGTATATTGTATACTCACATCTTAGATGATCTAGCGCCTTTACCTCCCATCATGTTTTCACTTTTTGATATACCACGGCTTTTACCATTACGTGAGAACATACCACAAATCAATAGTGAGATGATGATACCCCGTCCGCCTTTTTTGGAGGGGGTGTAATCTTTTCAGAGCAAAAACAGTAAGTACAAAAGGATTTTAGGATAAAATGAATAATATACTTAATACGAACTTATCTGACAGATCAACTTTAAATCTATTGTGATATCGACAATGATTGGGAAAACAGTGCAAGCATAATACAGCATAATCACCGGCCGATTTCAATATGCAAATTGATTCCGATAAGAATCATTTCTGATTACCAACAAATAATTTGAAATATCTGACAATGCTATGTAATATAATCGATAGGAAAAGACAAACAATAGAAACAACAACAAAAATCATTCAAATTATTTAACTGCTACACGTTTTGGATAAATGCAATATGACCTAGGAATAATTCAAAAATTGCTGAAGAAAACGTCAAAACAGTTGCCAATATTGATAATCATTTTATGACCAAAAGCAATAAAGGGACATTACTTGTACACGTAATGACACTCTTGTTGGCGTTTTGACATTTTCATCTATTCTTAAACTTAATTTGTATGTTTTTAGGACAGTCACGTGAAGATAAAAGTCCAACTTTGTCAAATCTCATTTTGAGTTTAAGATACTATTAGAAAATATTATCGGTGCTATTCAAATTTCTTTTGTTAAGATGCATACCTAAATACATTTACTGGTTGATAACGCAGATGAAAGTCTGCTTTTTGTCATGATGTCTGATAATAGAATAATCCACAGGGACCATAAGCTGATAAGGTTTAGAGATTCTACTAACAAAAACAATATATTTGTCAATTTGTAAGTCTTTCCATTTTTCTTTTTATTAATATTATTATTGTTATTATCATTATTATTATTATTATTATTATTATTATTATTATTATTATTATTATTATTATTATTATTATTTTTATTAATGATTAAATGGACAAAATTAATTCCTGGTTGATGTACCCAGACGTTTTAGGACGATAAAAATGAATGGAATGGAAGTTAAAAATATTTGGCGGGACGTAAAACACTACTACAAACATCTTTGGAATGATCGTGCATGGAACAGTCTGTTGTTTTTAAGTATTTGAGGGCATCAAATTTCACTTTCTGTAACTTTCTACATATTGACCGCTGCACCGTTTAGCTAGCATTGACCTAAAATCTTTGTTTCAGAAAGAATATAATGATTACCCATAGTCAAAATTTTATTAGTTTCTAAAACTAGAAACGAAAATATATTTATACAATTAGAATTTAACAAAGTGATCGCAATTTAAACGAATATTTACGAGGCTTTATTTTCAGTTAAAAGTGATGTACCTAAATTGTACAATTATCAAAGATGTACACTTTTTGTCAAACTTGATGAAATATATTGCTCATGTTTTATTAAGGATTCTAATCAGCTATCATTTCAAACTAAAATGTCTAGACTTTTTTATATTGCATGATTGCGTCTCATAAGGTCACCAGAGAATGTTGGAATGATAAATCAGAGAGGTTCAACTGCAGATAATGCAATTACGTTCCAATATTTAAGTAAGGTTTGTACGAAACCGTGTGAAGTACAACTAGATAAATAACATTCGCTACAAAAATTGAATGCTTCTTCAAAAGAATAATAAATCACGAGTTTCTGGAGTAATATTTAGTGAAAAGATTACTGAACAGACACGTACTTTAAGGTCATGATTACAATAGTATCTCTCTAGTGTTTTTTAATTTTGGCAGCCCCTTTGATTATATTTATCATGCTTTTTCACAAAATACTATTTCCATCTGCAGACAAAGTCATGTTAAAGCTTGTAGTACAGTCGACTTTCAAACCAAGTGTAATTTAATTGCTAACGTTTGTGATAGATCTTAAACAAAACAATAGTTTTAGTGTTGGCTGAATTACATGATGAATCGAATCCGAACACGATTTTTATCTTCAATAGTATTGAGAAACAACAGGTTCAGATGTTTTAGTAATAAAAAAAACAATAGTCTCTCCTTGCACCATATATAGCATATAAAAAGCACATACAAACAAACCACCAGGACCCAGTTGTTCATCTTTTGGCTAAATTTTAACCAACGGTTATATATTATTCTTGGTTAAATATGGTAACCGAGGGTTATTAAAACTATGGGTAATTTCGATAACAGTGCCAATCTTTCAGCTATTTTGAAATAATAACCCTTAATTGGTTGCAATAAGACACAGAGCCTTTAGGTTTTACTATATATTCTGTATTTAAATGATGGTTTAACCAAAGTTAAATTTAACCAAATATTGAGCAACAGAATTTAACCAAAGGTTAAATTTTAAATCTTTGGTTATGATATTTAACCGAGGGTTTACATTTAAACAATAGATGAATAACTGATTCCAGGAAACCAATGACACAGTGTACAAATCTGGAGAACATTGGACAAACACGACGTTGGGATAATCCAGAGTTTGAATCGGTTGTCCTTCAGTATGCATTCTTCGTTGGTCATTGTGAGTCCATGATTAAATTGAAATGATAAAGTTAGGATTATCTCAAACACCCCTAAATTCACATTTGGACTTGTATATGTCATTGATTTACAGAAGAGTCCATTGTTTTTCAAGTGTTGATGAATTAAAACATTGTTAAAATCGGTATAGAAAATTCAACAATAACTAACGAATATTTATATAGTGAAACATAGGTCCTAGTCATTGCAAACAAGTTTATTATACCGACCGAAACATTTGCGAAACGTATTCTTGTGCCACCACTTATCAGTAAGTAAGTTGCCTATTTATATGAAATGATCATATGTTGAACAATACTTTGTATCAGATCATTAAGGAGATATAAAAACCATATGCATACAAGAAAAGGTTTTGATTTTGAAGTTGAATATGTTTCACACCACATTAATTGTTCAGCTATTTGGTGGCAACCGGCTTTTAATGTTGGAGGAGAGAACCCGGTTATATTGTACCCGGGAAGAAACCAACTGCCTTTCGCAATTTAGTTGATGTAATTGCTCTTTAAATGAAAATATTGGACTGTCGGTATATATAGCAAAATTGGAGAACATCATTTATGGCGAGATGCAAAGAAGGAAGTGCGATTTACAAACAATATTGATACACCGCTTGCAGAGATCTGGTGGTTGATCGCTGTTTCTATTCCAGATATCGAGTCATGTCAAATACATTTAAAAAATGACAGTGACTGTTTCCTCGCTAAGCGCTCGGTGTACGAAATGAAGTCCCGCGGATGAGACTTACAACTGCGGTTCTGTGTCAAGGTAAGCGTGGCTCATAAAAGAACCGTCATTGACGTCAGTCCATTGCACAAGTTAAAATCTGTGGCACTTCACCTAGAGCTGGTGACATTTCCATATATGTAAAAATAAATCCTGACGGGATGTAAAATAAAAAATTATACAAAAGAGAGAAAACAATATCAATCCACTTTCTAACTGAACATAGATAAAATATGATACAGTAATTTTTTTTTTCTTTCGATAAATTTCCCACCATTTATCTAGCCTTGCTATATATCAGGACAAAACACCAATATATTGTATACGTGATAACGATAAATCTACAGACTGGCTAAGTACCTTTAAGTAACCAAAACACGAGCTTTGTCCATAGAGTGTTTAAAAATATCTGAACAAAGACTATAATTTTGAAACATCGGCTAAGAAAATACTCCTGAGAAGGAATCGATACTATACATCAATTTACTGAAATAGATTAAATTATTACGCAAATAGCTGTGTTTTGTCATCAATTACAGTCAAATTTTACAGATTTATATCATACTTTTGCGACGGGAAGTCATGGCATCTTTTCAGATAGACAAAATTTCCTTACAAAGCTATGCAGTGTAACATCTCACTGGCTCATACATATCAATGTTTTATGTGTTTGTTGTAGTGTTTTCACTTCTTACCAAGAATATTTCATGTATGTAGAGACGTCATTAGAAATGGGTGAAATGAACACATTTTGACCTTTGCCATATACTGAGGTCATCACAATACAGGTTCATTAGAGTGCAATGCTAGCTGTGACAAAGAAGTGTCTGTAAATTCATTTAACATAAAACAACAGAAAAAAACTTGAAAAAAATAATTTTGGCTTAATTATTTATTTTTTTAATTTGTTATAATGATGAATACTATTTTGGAACGAACTTTAGTGCCTTCGGACGACTCGGTCAGTATCTGAAACACCGCACAGCAGCAGACGATCTCTTAAATCACGTTCATTTCTATATATAATGTTCATTTCTTATAAGTCACGACTGTTAGATTTTACACATCGCTGGTATACACTAAGTTTATGTATAACCTCGGTACTCCAACGGTCCACCAGCAGTGGCAACGATCAAATATAGATGTATATATTATTACTCTATTATTGTTAATATAATAATTTATGATTTTGCGACAAAAAAGGACTGAAGCAAGCGAAAGGCATTCCTAAATTCGTATAAGAGCAACCAATGTACAAATACATCTATCTTAGCTTTTGAGGAACTATAAAATCCGGACCGGCTCACATTTGAATATATACTTTTAAGATGCTTTGAAAGTCATAAAGATAACACTTGAACCTGTAGTCCAGTTACATTGTTGACATGACACGTTATAAAATCAGTGGAGACATCATGGCGTGCAAAGTGCAAAAATTTCAGATGGCCATAAAACAACTCTATTAAAAATAAGGCATACTATTTTTTAAACCATTGGAATCTTTTCTTCATTTCTCTTTTGAATTCTAACTTAACAGAAGAGACAGTATAATGTATTGGATAACACTCACATCAACTGCATTTTTATTTAACCTCTTTATCAGTCTTCACGATTTTGTTCATTAAAACACTACTGTCAAGAAAATTCACAGGAAATAAATTGAAATTCTATTGATTCCTTTATTCTAATGGGCAAATTGAATAGAAAATTTCCGTTGGGCAATCGAGTACTGTTGGAAGTTTTCATTACATTTAGATATTCAGGGAAAACTAACAAGACAAAACACAATTTTATTTTGAATGATAATTGAATGTCAGCAAGAGGTAGTTGAGACTGTTGGTGGGATAATTAGTCAATTTTTGTATTTCGTCACTTTTTAATTTGTCATCACAAATGAAGTTGGCATTTTGTACAGTCTCTGACACAGTTTTTATTTTGGAGAGCACCATGACATCTATATTTCATTTATTTTGCAACAATTAATAAACAAGATTATTGAACTTATACATATATATTTCGTTGGCTTTGGAATTGGGAAAACAGGCATCTACGTGGGAGGAAACCTGAGCATGTGTTGTCCACCAACATTCCATTCCACATATTTCTCTTTGTTCAGAGGCGATTGTGCTAGCCCTGTTTTATATGCATGTATATATATATATATATATATATATATATATATATATATATATATATATATATATATATATATATATATATATATATATATATATATATATATATATATATATAAGAGCAATTCCTTCTATATTTTATATTTCCATCCCAATGTTTTTTGTTTGTATATTGTCGTTTCACGTCCCACTAAAAATATTTTACTCATATGGAGACGTCATCAAATGCCGACGAAGAACTTTAATTTTTGGCCTACGCTCGGCACTTACCGACATTGGGCAATGAGGGTTCTTTAACTTGCCGACATCTACTCTGACACGGGACCTCGGTTTTTACTGTCTCATCCGAAGGACAGGAAACCAATAAACCGCCGGCTGGATTCGGACTCATAACCTCGCGGTCAAGAATCGAGCACACTACTGACTCCATCCCAGTGACTTTTCTAATTACACTTTGATTTAGAGTAGGTTCAGTTTATCTTTTAGGACAGGGCAAATAAGTATTGAGGAGCAGGATATTGGGTTTTCCTCGTTCATAGAATTTTAAATAACGAATTTACTACTTGTAGCATATAATTTTGTCTCAAACGACAAAATCCAAATGTTTTCAGAATTGCAGCGCCAATCAAGACCCACATAAGTGAAAAAAGCAATGTCTATGTAAGTGTCTTTGATTTCTCTGTATGAACCTATCAAAAATATACTGTAATCTACATATATCTACATATAGTTCCGTTTAAATGGAAACAAATGATACTTTTTTAACTTTTAAAGAAATTGGTGTACATTTAGGATACATTTCAAACTGAGAAAACCTATAATCATATCATTAGAAAGTATTATTATTAACTATAATATCATTGGCCTAATATAGGCCAAACGATATGATGTTCAAAACTCGGACAATCTTGACAAAACTAAGCCAATACCGAGAAAACTAGGCTAATATTGACAAACGTGAAAAAAGTGAAAGCGACCGCCATTTTTTCAAATTGTAAGCGCACCTGCCATAGTTGGATTTCATATTGGACGTTTTAATAAATAATATGTTTATTAATCAGATATTTCAATATATGTCCAGTGATTGCGCCTTGGTCTGTCCTATATACTTTCGGCTTCGCTTCATGCCTCGCGAAATAACTAGGACATTATGAAAATCATTATTTGATATACCTATAAACTTATCGTGAAAGAAGAGGGGGTAGTATTATTGGTAGCAACAGTAGCAGCAGCAACACTAGTAGTGGAATAAGTAGTAGTAATAGTAGTAGTAGTAGTAGTAGTAGTAGTAGTAGCAGTAGTAGTAGTAGTAGTAGTAGTAGTAGTAGTAGTAGTAGTAGTAGTAGCAGTAGTAGTAGTAGTAGTAGTAGTAGTAGTAGTAGTAAAAGTAGTAGTAGTAGTAGTAGTAGTAGTAGTAGTAGTAGTAGTAGTTGTTGTTGTTGTTGCAGTAGTAGTAGTAGTAGTAGTAGTAGTAGTAGTGGTAGTGGTAGAAGTAGTAGTAGTAGTAGTAGTAGTAGTAGTAGTAGTAGTAGTAGTAGTAGTAGTAGTAGTAGTAGTAGTAGTAGTAGTAGTAGTAGTAGTAGTAGTAGTAGTAGTAGTAGTAGTAGTAGTAGTAGTAGTAGTAGTAGTAGTAGTAGTAGTAGTAGTAGTAGTAGTAGTAGTAGTAGTAGTAGCAGCAGCAGCAGCAGCAGCAGTAGTAGTAGTAGTAGTAGTAGTAGTAGCAGTAGCAGTAGTAGTAGTAGTAGTAGTAGTAGTAGTAGTAGTAGTAGTAGTAGTAGTAGTAGTAGTAGTAGTAGTAGTAGTAGTAGTAGTAGTAGTAGTAGTAGTAGTAGTAGTAGTAGTAGTAGTAGTAGTAGTAGTAGTAGTAGTAGTAGTAGTAGTAGTAGTAGTATTAGTAGTAGTAGTAGTAGTAGTAGTAGTAGTAGTAGATGTTAATGTAGCAGTAGTAGTAGTAGCATTAATTGTTGCTATATTTTGTATTAGTAAGTGTTTTAGTAGAACAATAGTAGAAGTTGTTGTGATGGCAGTAGTAGAAAAATATTTGTAGCAGAAGTTTCTGTTGTAGTAGTAGAAATATTTAGAAGTAGTTGTAGTAGGAGGAATATTAGAGGTATTAGGCGTAGTAGTTAAAATATTAGAGGTAGTAGTTGTAGAAGTAGATATGTTAGAAGTAGTAGTTATAGTAGTAGAAATATTAGAAGTAGTAGTTGCAGTGGTAGAAATATTAGAGGTAGTAGTTGTAGTAGCAGAAATATTATTTATTATATAAGATATATATATTATTACAAATAGTTGTATTGTTTGTTTTTTATTATAATCCTCTTTGTCATCTGTTTACAATTCAATTAATTACATGACCTGATGCAGTGGAGAAAATTTAGTATCGTGAGAGTTGAATATATAGAATTAGCTAGTTGTCAATCCATTTCTTTCCATAGTACCAATTGCTGTTATACCACATGTTCTCATACTATAAACAAAGAGCATCAATCGATTAATGTGAAATTTACAGAGTATGTCAATAATGCAGTGAGACATAATTCAAGCAGTGATGACGTCAACAACAGGGACGATATTTCCTGCATTTTATCATAAATAAATAGAAAAGTTACACATTTGAACAGAGTGATGTTAGTTAGGACATGCAGCCAGATCAATGTCCAAAATACTAAAGATAGAACACCGAGGTTTTCTCAAATCAAGAATTGACTTATCTAAAACGCGGCCTCGTTGTGTACTATTTGACGTTATTTGATTATTTTGCAAAAAAAATCAATCCATAGGTTGAATGCCTACAAACAAACATTACGGATTATACAGTTTCCTAGTGCCTAATATTATATGAAAAAAGATTGACAACAAAGACAAAATATTTCCACGGGGTTAAAATAGGTTATACTTGTTGCAAGCACAAGAACAAGTGGGAAAAATAGTTTTTAATATGCCGAGGCTTCACATGCTTTAAACGGGAACTGGAAAAACATATATACAAAAAGTGTTAGAGAATAAGAGAATTGTGTATTCTTACTCTTTCATTTCACGTTTCATTATTTTTAATTCAGATATTACTGAAATCGTGTTTCTAGTTAGCCTCAATAATCAGGGACACATAGAATAAAGTAAAGCTAATATAAAATTTCTTTTTAAAGATTTGAAACAAAACCATTAATTCAAATCCCATTATGTTAATGCTTTTAGTGCTTAAGGTTTAACGCCATATTATGTTTTTTGTTATATGGTGAGGACTAATTTTAATGATGGAGAAGGAAAATCCGGATTTGATGTACTTGCGACGAGACTAACGTATGTAAATACACCATTTTAGAGTTATCTCATTCCATTCAGAATTTTCGAGTTATTGTTTACCTAATTCACGTGATATCAACAAAAACGGGGGCAATCAGCATTGTGGTTTACTCTGAACGTTGTGCCGACTGCCGGTTCAATTATTTAGATGTCGCCTCACTACAACTGCCTCGCAGAAGGGTGTAAATTGGAAAAGACGGAAAGTGTATGGATATATGGAGTCTGCTTGTTTACTACTTACATAATGTTACGTTGTTGAACAATTGCAGTTTAAGAAGTTTTATGGTCGGTCGATACGGGGATCCTTTGAAACATTATGAAATCACCCTCTCAGAGATATTACATAGTTTTCTGGATCACGGCCACAGACAGTGACTCCGTTTCACCAATCATGCATTTCACCAAACTTGACCTCATCACCAATCTTGACCTTTTTACCGAATTTGACCCGAACTAGAAAAGTTCCCATGGAACATTTGCGATGGGTGTGGTAGAAGACGCTGACTCCTTCCGGACACCTGATCTTATTCCGTTTGGGATTCGTAATTGTTCTTTATGTTGAGACTATTTGCACATCTAATTCGTCGTGTTATAATGGACTTGAATTTTTGATTATTGATTGGTACTTCTTCAATTTTACTGATTTGCTTTCCCTGCGAAACAGAACAAGAATGTGCAAGCCAGTTGGAAAACGTCAGCGCCAGCGGGCCGACTGTTAGGTTGAATTTGAACAAGGTGGCAAGCCTAGAACAACACTTTGTCAAAAATTTGGAAATTGTTTGAAAAATTGTATGATTAAGATTTCATTTTCAAAATTACTTATCTCTCTTTTATTTGGGTAGTTTATAAACTGAAAATCTATCAGAAAAAAATTCTCCATCTGATTGATATATATCTAAATTCATTTTTGTTTTGGGGAGATATTAAAGTGGTTGTCTCTATATTGCAGCTATATTGGACATGCCAACGCCATGCTTTAAAACTACATTTTTTTACCAACAGCCAAAGTATCAAACAGACAAAACATGAGAAACACTGGACCATCAAGAAATCTTAACAGATATCATTTGCGTTAACATGAATTTTCATTCAGCAGCTATAAACACCGACTCGTCAGGTTGTCACCTACAGTACTTACAGTTACAACACTGTTATTCATCATCAAAACAGATTTATTCACATTTTACCAATTTGTGGGCAGGAAAAATAGACATGCATAACAGCAAATACGAGATTCCTGAATCATATTTATGCTCACCCGACTGTTTTCAAAATTCTGGTGCGCAGAACTGCATTTCATCTCAAACAAACATTATCCATAGCATGATTAAGTAACAATGACATTAGGAGGAGCACATATAGAAAGATGCTAACTATCTACAAACAGCCCTGATTTCTGGACATTTATGTTCTGTGAATTGACCTAAACATTTCAAATATATGTGTCTGGCAGACAGCTCAATTTCCTAACTAAATTTAAGTGATGGATACAGTGCAACTCATTTACCAAATATTCTCTTCATATGTAGTTGTCTGGTGCTTGGGAAAAATGAAAAGTTACAACTGAGTAATAAAGAGAGGATATGGTTGATTGATTTTTTTTTTCGTTTTATTATCTTACATGTATTATTGTGTTTGTCCATCTTGATTGTATTCCATTATTTGACATCAATTAAATACATGAAGATTTACATTTTATATTTCAAGCTATTGTTCTTACTCTCTCTCTCTCTCTTCTTTAGTGTAAAAAGTCGACATTTCAAATAACTTTAAGAACACAATATAGCTGGTACAGCTACATGTATTTGTTATTGGTTTGAACTAGAACACAAAGGTAACAGTGAGAGTTGACTCTGGACCACCTCTGTATAAGCTGACAAATCTATAGCCAGTGTCAGAAAAAAATACAGAAACCATGAGAGATCATCCTCAAGAACTTCAAACAACTGCCACATGAACATAAAATAAAAACTAACAGAAACTTACCAAAATAACCAATGTCACGATTAACTAAAAATACCCAAAAATACATTTCACTAGGAATGAATTTGTTTCCGTTGTGATATGAAGTGCATTTTTCTCGCATTAATATTATACAACCTGCTGCAGCTCGAGAAAATAAAAAAATAAATACATTGATAAAAACAACTGTGTTCATTGATCTGAAGGATACTGTTGTTGAGTCAAAAGAACCAAATTGGTCTTCAGAAATTAACTGTAGGCCTATATGTACATTGTACATAATTTTGAAAATAGAAATTATATATGTATTTAACTTATGTCACTTTAGTAACATCTTGGTAAATTTTTAAATGTATTTAGAATGCTATACTGATGTAATTTGGTTTCTGAAGAAAACCATGAAAGTTGATAAAATGGCAAAATCAAAGTCAAAAGCATTTACATTCATGAATTTACAGTAAGAATGCTAAGATGCTGAAAAAAAACTATATTGGTCTTTTGGGATAAATTGTGCTGCTCATCCCAAACTATAGAAACATCAACAACATAAGATTTTTGACATCCTTACATCATAAATGTGAAACATCCAGACAAAAATTTACCAGAAGAATATACAGAATCTATACAGGACCTGTCACTCTGCCTGGTCTCAGTAATGCATGTGGACTACATAAAGAACATAATGAAGCCAATAACTGGGCCTGGTACCATAAAACTTGAAAATTATATTTGACAATTATTCTTGACTTGGCCTGCTTGGCCTATAAGATTTCAAGATTAGCCAAAGTTGAGTAGGCCTAATGTTTGTTAGACTTAATCAATGGTGTCAGACCCTGCTTTATTATCACTGATGTAATTTGCAAGAAAAAGTCTACATTTTCTATGGTTTTGGGGAGCATACATGCCCAGTTATATGCTTAAGCCATCGTATCGTGGAAGAATTGTTTCAATGCCACTAGCAGCAGGAGATCTTACTATATGCCGTCGCTTAATTAAAATACTTGAAACCAAACATCCTTGTCAGCACTTGACCACAGGCAAAGGTATAAACAAGCTTAAGAAAGATGAAGCAGATGTACATATTTATTATAAGCAAATTATTGAGGACCTTTATGTGGTAGACGTAAACACGATTCACATGCACTCATTAAATTGGATGCTATCTTTAAAATCGAAATAAAAAAAAAATAATTCGTGATTTTTTCATCTATCTATTACATTCTGTCTACTCTTCAATTTATATGTGGCTGAACGACACCGATCAGCCAGATCGGATACTTATATAATATATATATATATATTATAACACATGTTAATTGTTATATACGTCCCTATCCAGATTTTACATCACAGATACGTCAAATTAATTATTAAAACTGGGGCATGCAGAGCAAAACCTGTTCAAAGTCTCATATACGTTGTGTACTAGACAGAATTTTATATTTAGATTACTGGATTTGCCATGAGCATCAGTGATAACAGTAAAGATCGCTGAACCATGTCATTTAGTTGATGAATTGTCATCTCGGTGGTTGTTAATGTAAACCGGAAGCCCCGTTGCCACCACACGAAACGGCGAATCGCAACATAGTATGACAAATTGGTAAAAAGGACTACTAAAATAAGGGCTATTGACAAACCTTCTCAAAAAGTCAGCCTAAGCTCTAACGAGCTCTAACAAGAGATGAGCGCATAGGTTACAGTGTGATGCTCTAACCACTCGGTCGTGGAGGCCCCCCTCCCTTATGAAACATTTCATGAAATGTAACGTCTCGCTATCTATACTTTAGAATACAAAAAACTTTTTTTTAATGACCACTCTATTTATTTTTATTCATATGTGAACCTCCGTGTTAATATTATGGCATTTGTACTTTTATATTGACATTTAGATGGGATCATAAGCTTTCTCGGCCTTGTAAATGACATAAAGAAAATGATACATGATTTTCACTTTATTTCACTTTGTGCTGATGAATCAACAGATAACCGCCTCGTACACAATCATTTTCCTTGACAAGGATGTGATTTTCTATGAACAAGTCAATTTACATGTAGTTTTCCTTCATCAATGATCCAAACTCTCGCGGATAATAAAGCTTTGTCTAGGCCGTTGAAATATTGACAGAATTATTGATTGCTCTCTTCATTTATGACGATTCCGATATCCATATATTTTAGCTCACCTGAACCGAAGGTTTAAGTGAGTTTTTCTGATCGCCTTTTGCCCCGTCGTCTGACCGTCTGTTCGTCCATGTGTCTCCGTCCGTCTGTCCGTTAACGTTTTACATTTTCGACTTCTCCAAAACCGCCGAGGGGATTTTATAGAAACTTTATAGGAAACAAGTACTCAAGGTCCTCTACCAAGTCGGTTTCATCCTAGATAAAGGCTTTCCTGAAAGAATTTTGCTGAAAGTTCATATTTTAAAATTTTTATGAATTTTAAGCCCTCAAAAATTAAGGGGGTGGGGATAGTTATTCATTCTATCGCCGGCTTTTTTTCAAAACCGCTGATGGGATTTTGATCAAACTTCATAGGAAGCAAGTACTCAAGGTTTTCTACCAAGTTTCTTCTTTTTGCCAAATCGGCCCAGGGAAGGATCCAAGGTGGGACAAAAGAGGACTCAGGGGTATCCCTCTTTGAAAATCTTTTACAGAACTGCTGCATGGATTGAAAACTAATTGTATTTGAGTGATTTACATGGATGCATGATTCAATTTCGGAATAAATTGGAAAATTAATTTTTGACATCTTTTCCGGCTTTGTCATTTTCAGTCATTTTCTAAGTCTTCTCCAATCACAAGGAATTGAAGGAGTGTTTTAATAATTTGTAACTTGCGATTCCCATGTTTGTAATATACCAACACAGTTCAGGTGAGCGATGTGTATAGAGATACCAGCAAAAACATAGACTGCGTCCTGTGCCGTTGCCAGTCTTCCGGTTGTCAAAATTATAGAGATACGCGCAAAAACATAGACTTCGTTATAGTAACTGATTGTTTCTTGATGTCATTTTCCGGGAATCTATCATTTTGCCAACCGGAAGACTGGCAAAGTCACAGGACCGCAGTTACTGCGAAAGGGTCTTTTTCAAGGCATGGCCTTAGTTCATATTATTTTCAGTTAACTGTAAAGTCACAGGTTTCTTTCTTGCAGATATAATTACTAATGCCGCACTATCAATATAAAGGGTCTTTGGTCTAATTGTAGGACGTTTGACTGGAAAGCGCTTCCCATTTCCGGTATCGGATCACAACTAAGACATTTAAACCAGGTGGAACTCTACCTTTGCTTGACATGATCAGTGAAAGTGACAGGCAAAACACTTCGCATAACGCTGGTCAATTAACAAAACAAAGTCAGTTCTTGTTATTCGTCTCCTATTGTCAGGACATTTTATTTGAATATGTGGGACGAATTAATTTGGAAAAATAAAACCACATTATATGTACGTCTATATATCTTGAAATCGTATACTGCAAAAGATGAATAAATTTTAGGAAACTTAAGAGTAACTCAAATGGAATTGATTCGCTGTGGTATAATATAGATCTTATCAGTTCAAAAAAGCATTAGATAATTACAGTATTTCATATCACATTAACACCGCTAGACATTGCTGTAGATTTAAAACCCCTATTTTATATAAAAAGATACTATTTTATTCTATCAATAATTCAATATATCATATTCACACATCAGACCATTAGATATGGAGATAGTTTTACGTAGTTTTAGAACATTTACATTTTACGGAGGGCATTAATTATTACGTCAATCGCTTCCGTTTTAATTTCTAATTCGTGTTACTATCTCCCGTTAACTAAAGTTTTTCTTATAAAATCGTTAGTCACATATATGTCAACGTGGAGTCAAATTCTATCTCAACATTAGCAAGATGATTGTTGATGATTATGTAACGCAAACCTTGTAATCATTTCATATTTGATATCAGACACTGCAAGCCGAAAATTAAATCCATCTGCAATCACTAGATATTAAAGACGAAATTTATTAGATTATCCAGAAAACCGCTATTACGTGTGCGAGAGTCGTATATGTTGTATTTGTATTCATCAATTCATATTACATCAATCTATTCTGGCTTCTTTTTCCATTCCGATCCTGGTGTTGGCTGGCGAATGACGAGCCCGACCTTCAAAGATACGGTTCTAATGATACTGTTAACACAATGAAATGTATGTCACATGTTCTGATCTAATTATGTACACACAGAGTTGCGTTAATTAAGTTAAAACTGCATTGTAATCTTGTCGTTAGTTTAGAAAAAAAATCTAAAACCATCAATCTAAGGCACGCATGAAAGACTTCTCTGATTTTGATAAACATTCATTGATGACACTTACAAGAAATTTGCAATACTTAATACTGAATAACATCATGTTCCCTCTGTGTAAAAAAAGTCCGTCGGCAGTATGAACTTTTGTATTGTTCAAATTGATGTTTACGTAACTCGCATGTTTCCTTTATGGTAGCTGCCCGTTTATCAATCGTAGAGATGAAAACCGGAATATACTAGTGACCTTCCTAAAGAAGATTAGGTTTTACCCTTCTAGTGGGTTTTGACCCCGCGCTGACTAGAGTGTAGATAAACTTTTATTTTGAGTAAATGTTTTATCAGCTTCGCCCCTCTAAAGTTAGGCAATTTTATAGAATCCACCAGTTTAATGTTATTCAATGTCCTAGGAACCGATGTTAAAAAGCCTAATATATATATATTTTATATATATATATATATATATATATATATATATATATGTGTGTGTGTGTGTGTGTGTGTGTGTGTGTGTGTGTGTGTGTGTGTGTGTGTGTGTGTGTGTGTGTGTGTGTAAGTGTGGTTTTCCATTGAATACAAGATGACAGATAAACTTATCAATGAAACATTATATTTCCGTTGCGTGTTTCCAGCAACGTTGATCTTTCGTGATGAATACAGACCGTATTAGGCACTCAGTGATTTAGATTCTGAGGGGGTTGACTAAATAAAATCTAATTAAATTACACTTTTGCACCGAACATCAAAACGTACATAAAGGTCACGTCCTTAGGTGAATGAGGGGTACATAAAAATACGTTTGCGCAACAAAAACAAATGATGCATAGTTAACGAGGTTTATTTGTGTTTTGAGCGCACAAGGATATGGTATATATTACTTATTTAGGGGATATTTGCAATCCTTGAACATATGAACTAAACGTTTAATGTTATGATGTTGATACAATTGTACTTTTTGTAAATGAATCTCTCTTTTATCAATGAAATTCCCTAGATGATCGACTCACCCTCGCCTCGTTCGTAAATATTAATATATTAATGACTTTATCAATACCATAAAAGATGCCGCCGATATCAACTTCAGGATAAGCGTGAAGAAGCAACAAAAAGAAATCAATTATTCACTCACTTTTGTGGTAGATTCTCGTGCTCAAGAAGATATTAGTAACGTAAAAAAAGAGCAACTTATCAAAACAAATTTTACGACATCAACCATCAACATCCAAACTTTACGAAAAAAAAAATAGAAAAAAAATGACACCTTAATGTTTCATAAGTAAATGCAATATGATAATAGGAGGTTCCCTCGTGGAGGATAGAGATAACAGTCCTCGTATGTGTCGTATAAGAATGCATTCAGTATTTCGATATATATATATATATATATATATATATATATATATATATATATATATATATATATATATATATATATATATATATTGTTCCCTTTTGGTAGAGGTATGTTACTTAAATGAAATGTCGGATGGATTTATATCGATGTTATGATAATGTCAAATGGTGTACCTGTTCCTGATTGCTGTTGTTGTATATCATCCCACTCGAGAATCTTGCACTCATATGGAGACGTCACCAAATGCCGATGATGGACCGGCCTAAGGTCGGCACTTACGGTCATTGAACAATTAGGGGTCTTTAACGTGCCGACGTCTGCTGTGACACAGGACCTCGGTTTTTACTGTCTCATCCAAAGGACAAGAAAAGCCAGCCACTTCAGCCGAGGCTCGATACTGCGACCGGTTGTGAATCGAGCACTCCACTCCGGAGCCACGACGGCTCTCACTTGTTTCTGAAAAAAGGTTTAAATCATGACATTTTAAAAGCTGGCTCTGAAATGAATGAAACATTCAGACCCAATACCTGAAATGGATATGTAAAAGTACAAATTCCTAGGTGTTCTGAAAAAAATATCAATTATAACTATGTTAAACCTTGTATATTATTCGACTTTGTGTTAACGGCAGAAGTATGAAAATGATGCTAAAATCATTAAAACGCTATCATTTATATAATATCTTTACTTAACGTTATAATTAACACGTAAAGTCGTTTGAAAGTATGAGAGTCAGTAATGGAATTTTTCCTTAGGAAAAAAATGTACGAAATTATATTGAGAATGTTTAAAGAGTTGTAATTAGTGGAATGAAAACATCTAAGCTACTTGAATTAAAACTTGTAAAAGCATCCAGAAAGCTTTATTTTTAAAATGTGTAAAACATCTGAAGCCACACAATTTGAAATGCAAACAAACGTAGGAAAACGACATCAGCATCACGTACACAAGTTCCGGAAATGAAGTGCTCCTAAATGTGCAGATATGTTCGAAAATAATCTTTAATTGTATTCGACCCATTACGCGCCCCCGGGGTAGTGCTACAAAAATTGCGGCGGGGGGGAGGGAGAAATGTGCACATATTGGGACCAATTTATAGTCAAATAGAGGTAAAACAGTTACTTTTTTACAAGGCATGGTTGTAAAGTTGTAGTTATTTCCGAGGACAGCTATCAACATTTTTCTGTTGCTGGGACTAATTATTACGTAAACGGTTTTTCCAATCTGCATATCCTCGTCAACCGACTTGAAAAGATTCTCGACTGTGTGTACTAAAGGGGAGGGCAATTATAGGGACATGGGTGCTTAATGGGACGATTACGGTATACAAAAAATGTGCGGCTAAAGGGTAAAATGCGAAGCAGAATACATAGGGAATTTGAATCTCAAGACCAAAGCTGAATGTGGTGATCAAAATGAGGTCATCTAAAGGCATTATTTTCTATCGGCATGTTACATTCCCATGTAATACTATACATACTAAACCCAGTTGGTGACAGATGAACAGTTACCATTAATATATAGACCGGGTTTTGTTTTGCAATCAAAAATGAAAATCTCGCCAAGTCAAACATTATAAGTCTTACTATTGACTTTGTAATCAAATATAATAAGCACTCAAATTCTCACCAGATGATCATATATTCATTAAATATATTCTCGTATTTACATTACTTTGCGTGGCAAACAAACCATTTGATTATCAAACGAACGATTCTATTTACTTTTCAGTTAAGCTTCGCAAAAAAAAACATTTTATTCCCTTCAACATATTTGAAGATATCAGATACCAAAGTATAAATCTTCAGGATATCCAGGATTCTATATACAAATCTGGTGAATATTGGACAAACACGGACCTCTGGAAATCCAGAAGTGGTATCAGATGCCATGGAGTTGATGGGTCGCACATGCTACGAGTCATTTAGACAATGTAATCTTACTTACTTAATTCAGATTTTATACTTGCTTGAAAATGTAATACAGTTCTTTACATACTCTCAACATGGAAAGTTGAAATAAATTGAAATTGCAGTCCCGTATAAGGTTAATCGAAGTCTTATTACGAACCCGTCATAAAATAGTGGCATATGTCTAAATCTACGACATTAGCAATTTCTGTTAATGTTCAATACAAGTAAAGAAAATAATAAATATTTGCGTCAAAACAGAAATAAGCCATATATGGTATGTGTTATTCCAATATGTAATATCTTATATATATATTTTATTCAGTAAAGAGGTTATTCCATTACCTATTTCATAGTATATCTTCGATATATACAGTAAGCTGTATATATAAGACTTTGAATCCCATGGATAACGTATATATTTATATACTCCATATATATGAATCCCATTTTATTCACTGTGGAGTTATCTGTAATTCTCCAAATCGAATGTCATTGCAAACACGTAAATGTAGTGCTGAACCGGAGATCGTTGAAAGAGTTTAATTCTCCAATCGAATGTCATTGCAAACACGTAAATTTAGTGCTGACATTCAAATTTCTTAGTGATAAATAACGCTTAGACAAGATTTATTTGTTTGAATGTAAAAAATTAGGAAGAAGTGCTCATAGTGTATATCAGTACAGATAGGTGGCTTCCTTGTCGATAATAATGTGTTATTTCCATTGATAATAATGACACCATTTATGCATGAATTAGACACATTGTGTACTTTGTGTTATTTTGTGGTTATTCCAGGACACACACCCCCCCCAAAAAAAAAAAAACGAAAACAAAACAAAACATAGCTAGCGCTAGCTGTGGACGCAGACAGATAGACAGTTACAGTCCACTCATAATCTAACGAAACCAAACAAGTCCTAACTTTGGCTTTACAATCAAACATTATGTCTTACAACAGATACTGGAAATGTTGTCGGTCAGGTATAACTGAGGGTCAAAAACCTATAAAAGAGACAGGGTTGCAGCGACGGTTTTTATTCAGTATATTATCGGTATTGTGGAAGCATTGTCAATGCGATAATTGATTTATCCTCATGATTTCAACTCAAACTGTAATAACATCATCGATCTCCGACCGTATACAGTGAAGCTGTATAAACGTTCACAACCCGAAAAGACTTTGAATCCCAGGAACCACACATGGAAGTAACGTCACAAACTCCACTGTGAATAGAAAGTTTATAAATACTCCATTAAAATGCCACTGTTAACGTGAATCCCATTTTTGCTTTTCATTCACTGTGGAGTTTCTGACGTAACTTCTATGTATGAATCCCGAGCCTGAAAGGTTCTTGGAGTCACATCTGTAAACATGGCTGCATGTAACCGGAGATCGTTGAACTAATTAGAGTTTAATTTAAATCATGGAATCAATCGCCTGATCATTTCTCGTATTGACAATATTTGCATATTGCCGAGAAACGAACAGAAATTGAAAAAAAATAGGTTCAGTGATAGGAAGTGAATTCCGCGGTCAGAGGTCTTTGCACTCCTGTCTCCGTTTATCATCAGGCAATTGACCCTCGGTTATACCTTGCAGGCATAATTTTTAATTCACATGTTCCTACTCACATCAGATGTCCGATTCACACTACTTTTGCTGGGCGGAAAAACCTTTAGATTATAAAAATAAGACGATTCTATTTACTTTGCGTTAAGCTTGGCAAGAAATGCGTCTTTTTTTACTGGATATCCAAAGGCAGGATGACAAGTTCGAATGATTACTTTAACTAATGGAATCGTATTGCAATGTTGGTATATTGCTAAATCTAAAGTTTAAAACCGTCCAGGTCTAGAAAGGGTTCACCATTATCCACCCAGTCAGGTAATATGAAATCAGATCCGTCACCACAAAGACTCGTATCGGTGACTCACTAACTTATTTATCCTTTAATGGATAATTATCTACTCTCCGCTCAGCTCACTTTGGAAATCCGAAATCTGACGTTTACATTTTTTTTTATTTTATTCAAAGGTCTAATATCTATCTCATTAGAGTTGCTGTATAACTTTTTTCGTTACTCTGTCATTTATGACAAATTCCTTGAATGTAGGCGATTGCAATGATAAAAAATGTCATCCCACGCCAGGTTTTGCCCCGTGTTTACTATCACGTCCTTATCCAGTAGTTCGAAATATTTAAAAAGGCAAGCTAGGTCTATCAGACATTAAAATTGGTAAAGAGCAAGGCACTCTTAAAAGTTTCTGTCGGACAAACAAAAAGAAAATTACCGAAGAAGTAAAGATATGTATTAGTATATCCGATAACTCGTAGATATGAAGCACGAACATTTTTAATTAACACAGGGATATCGAAAACCGCGTTTAATATCAACGTTCCGCAAATTTTACGGTCGGTTTAATAGTCTTGTTTGCGACTACTCTGTTTCACTAAGTGAAATGTTGAGTTGCCTTTTCGTTGGCTGTTGTTGAGACGTCTATACCAATTGTGACGAGGATACACTCCTCACGTGTTTCATTGGACTTGACTGTGGACTCACGGCGGGTGTGACCGGTCGACAGGGGATGCTTACTCCTCCATGGCACCTGATCTCATCTCTTGGTTTTCAGAGGTCCGTGTTTGTCCATTTTTGCCGAATTTGTATCTACGTCCTGGGCATTCTATTGATTTATACTTTGGTATCTGAAATTTTTTATATTACAACTGCTACAAATTAGAAAAAAATTCGATTTTCCGATTTCCGAGTTGAGCCGCGTGAAAGGTAATTTGAACGCTTGAAGTCAACATTCCGCAGATTTTACGGTCTGTATAATGATCTTGTTTGCAATTACTGTATATTACTAAATGAAATGTTGAACTACATGATCTATAACAGTTGTTGATTCAGACGAGGATTTATTCGACATATATTTATTTGAATTTCATTGTGTGCTCTTGGCCCCTGATCCCACTTCTATATTTCTAGACGTCCGTGTTTGTCCACCAGATTTGTATATTGTATCCAGGGCATCTTGAAGAACAATACTTTTTTACATTTTATTTTTGTTTGAAAATTAAATACAATTCTATACATACCCTAAAACTGGAAAGAAAGTTGAAATGAATTGAAATTGCATACTCATTAAGTAAAATTGTAGAAGTATCAATCAATAATAAAAAAAAACTCAAGTCTATTATAACACGACGAATTAGATGTGCTAATGGTCCCAAACGGGATAAGACCAGGTGTCCGGAAGGAGTCAGCATCTTCTACTGGCATGCCACACCCGTCGCAAATGTTCCATGGATACCTTTCTAGTTCGAGGAACGGGTCTAATTCGGTAAAAAGTTCAAGTTTGGTGATGAGGTCAAATTCAGTGAAAAACATGATTGGTGAAATGTAATCATTGTCTGTGGTCGTGATCCAGAATACTATTTAATATCTCTGAGAGGGGGACTTCAAGATCCCCGTATTGACCATAAAACTTCTTAAACGACGACTCCAAGTGTTCAACAATGTAACCTTGTTTTAGTAGTTTATTGGCTAGTTGTTTAGCTCTCAGAATAAAACATTCATAAGAAGAGCATGCCCTGGCATAACGTATAAGTTGTGAAATGAAAATGCCATAAGCAGGAGAAGATGGAATATTACTACTTAGAAACGGGAAGTTTGTCATAGAGGGATGTGTAAAGTTGACCGTCTTTTCCAATCGACAGGAGTTAATCTAGAAAAGAAGCAGATGTGTTGCTCTCTGACGTCTCATTGATCTCCAGCTCAACAGGATTTATCTGGCCGAGGTAATTCTGAAATTCTGAATTATTTATGGACAGAACATCGTCGATATACCTTTAAGTAAAATTGAACTGAGATGCTAACGGTTTGTTTCCTTTGGAGAGCAGAGACTGTATAAATTTCGCTTCATATGAATACAAAAATATGTCAACCAAGAGAGGTGCACAATTGGTACCCATTGGAATGCCGACAATCTGTTGGAAAACTTTTCCCGTAAAACCACGAAGATGTTGTCTACTAGAAACCCCAGCATCTTGATAATATCGTCTTCAGTGTACTTGTTATTGGAATCAGAGTGTTCCTTGACAAAATAGGGTTCTTCATGACCTAACACTAAATATTTATATGCAATTTCCATTTTTGTATACAAAAGAGTTCTGTATAATAGATGTTATTCTGGTTTTTTTTTAGTTTTTGATGAGGGACTGTTGTGTAAAGGGTCGAAAATTCAAAAGACTTGATGCTTGTAATATGTTTGAAAGGACTATATATGATCGAGATGCCTATATACCCACCAATGAAATGAAAATTAAGTATTTCTTGTAAAGTACATGGTTGTAGAAGTTTAAGACTAGCACTTTACATACACACTGAAAACAAAAGTTTCTTTGTCTGGAATGTGTCTTAAAATCGACATTTGAAAATGCATATATTTTCATATTTTATCTATTTCATTCTGTTTTTGAGCCTTTGGTGGAAAAATGAAGATGAGCACAGCCTTGGACAAGAAAGATATTCCACACTCTGTTGTATATGTTCATTAATTATTTTGTGTATCAAAGGAAAATTTTGTCCCAAAGCTGCGTTCAATATAAAACAAACAACGTTTCATATGAACAACACGTCCATGTATTACGTCGTTGCTAAGGAGATTCTACTTCCGGTTGTTTTGACGGTCTACAGACGGATTCATTTATTTTCATCTAGGACCATTCATAATAGAAAAAAAGTATACTTAGACAAACCAGGAAACCCCACTGATTTTGCATAGGCTATAAAATAGCTCTGTGGGTTAGTTTCTTCTCTTTTTATCGCTGCGGCAATCACATTCTTAATACAAACTGGAAAATAAACTGTAAGCAAAGCGCTAGTTACAATGCTTTGTTTTTCTTTCATTCTTGGAATTCTCTGTCGATAGATCTGCTTCAAAATTTTCACTAAAGATAAGTAGAATCTACGGTAAACTGCTTCTCTCGAGAGATCGAATAGGCCTAACGTTTGGGTTACACATTGCCAACTGGTAACCTGTTTACTACCGTAGACCCTTGGATCAGTGTTTTTTATCCATCGTAGATCTACAATATGATGAAATGACTACTACATGTAGGTCACTTTACAGTTAGCTGATCTTGGCCCTTATGCATTTCTTTACCCGAGCGCCGAATACAGGCCTACCGCACAGAATCTATTTTTAGAATGTTACCTCTGAACTCAGGCACCACCGACACTTTTATCAAGTGTATACGTAGAATTTTTAAAGTAAATAATATTACTGTTTAAAAAATAGGAGTATAGATCTATTATGTAAATCTATAGAACATTTAGTTTTCCAAAGTATGAAGAACCTGTTATGAAAATATGACCATCCACCATTTGGGGGCCGTTTTGGACCCTTATCATATATAGTCCTTTGTATATTTTAAGGTCCACATCTGATTGACTCCGCTTCTTGAGTAGACCGTTGTACAGTACTTCGGAAGACCTTGTTTAATATGTTAGAAGTTTGGTAAGCAAAATAGATAAAGGCTTGGTGGAACACTTAGATGACCCCGCAATGAAGCGGTGCTTACAGGGATTTTTGTGTATCTTCGGAATCCAATAAATAAATGGTAATTAAAGCTCTGTGTCACTTGTGGGTATTCTAAACGAAGCGAGAACGGATTTATGATTATCTAATATTTCAGAGGTAGAGAAATCGGTTAGAGAGTATGTAGGATTTCCAGGAAGTCTGTTTAGTCCAATTTCCTCTTGTAGGATGCTGAAGTAGTATCTCCTGCAAACAAATGTCAAGTTGTTAGATGCTTTGTCAGCAGGAACGATGATAAAATTTCACGGAGACAGGAATGTTCACTGACAACATCAGGGTCACGAAAAATTGAATTGTGTTTTGTTTTGACACAATGTTTAAGTCGTCGAATTCTTCGTTCAAGAACATTTCTGATCGACTTAATCCACTCCGAAATAGTATCAGGTTCGACATCTTTCTTAGCTCAACATATGGCATACTCTTCACATGCGTCCATAATAATTTCAAAGTTTTGGCACCATTGTAAACGATACAGGTTCCTATATTTTGAGCCTTTGCATAAAAGATCTATCAGTTTTCTGTTGCGCACACAATGTTGAGATCACCTGTCACAACATGGCCACATGGAGAATATATGAATTCAGATGTAAAACAGGTACAAGGTGGAATGTTCTGGGAAAGGCTGGGTAAATTGAGTTGCGGCAGATTTGCCTTGTAATTAAAGATCTTAGAGGCAACTGAAAGCGTATAGCTATAGGAAATACATGGTGAATCTTTGTATTGGAAGTATGGCGGGATCTTACTTTGGACGGATTTTTGGTTCAATATATTGCTTATATTCAAAGCGTCAATGCCCTTATTAGCAAATTTGACATTGTGGAACGGGCGATTACTCCTTTCTTTATGTTCATTAGTCCTGACAGCTTTGAATAATCTGTTGTATGAAATGTCCAAAATGATACCATGAAGTCGATACTCTGGAGAACCAGCATCGGTAAAACATGCTGTCATCGTAGATTTGTACAAGTCATGTAATTTTTTTTCAACCGGAGTGAGTACAGTTTTGTACGAATATGATGCATACCATGACGAATGGTAGAAGACCATCGAATGAGACATTATAAATCTCGGTCTCGATATATTTCCTTGTGCCGTGGCTGTAATGTTTCATACTGGTTCGGTCAAATAGGTTTAAAACATTTACAGATTGGCATCCAGGACTGGTAAAACTCCCTATCGACATGGTCGTTGTATCCATATGGTGCAGCAGTTCCCAGCTGTCGAATCCAGTGTTCTTTCCGTTTTCGTCGAAAAGGGGTGCTTAAAGTGAGGTTGTTTGTGGGATGATATATCTTTTCTAAAATATCTAAATTAATAGCACTGTCAATTTTTCTTGAACCTCAGTATAAGTCAGAAAACAATAAATATTTGCATGACACAAAACAGATTTTAAAATGGTATATATAATTAAAAATGTCATATAATTACAATATAAAAGATAGGTTATGCAATTCCTTATGTTGTATATCAAGTTGAAATAGAATGTTATTGCAGAGGTGTAAATTCATCAGTAGATCAGAGATAAAAAACGCAAGACATTATTTATTTGCTTGACGGTACAAGTGAGCAAGCAGTGCTTATAGTGCATATTAGTACAGTTAGGTCGTATCTTGTTAATCTCAGACTATATGAGTTCCATCTATACGACACCAGATATTCATAATGTGTAACATATTTTGAGCTCTGAGCTTACTGAGTTTATAACAATACATTGGATGTATGTTTCACCCGCAAAACGACTTTATTCTATTCTGTATGAAGGAAAACCTCGCTGCATTTTCAAAGAGGTCATAAATATTAACCATGCCTGGAATTTAACTCCGTACCCTCCCCTTGAGTCACATGATCTAATGTGTGTTTGTTTAAGTAGTATTTTTCGCCAAACACCAGTTACAATGCACCTGGTATAAGACCATCGAGCATCCGGAAGAAAACCTGAAAACTTTCTCACATAATTAGCTTAGGTTTCAGTGATGTTTGATACCTTTCCGACTAATTGGGAGAAAGGTCATTTTTCAAAGCGCGATGCTCTAACCACACAGCTACGGCATTCATTCCCATCGAGAGTTAGCTATTAGGAATACGACATTGAAAACATTGTATCTAAGTGTAACTTTCTCCTCTCCGTATGCGTGTACATGTCATTTTTTGATTTTCTATTTACTACAGAACACAATATATGTTATCTTTGCATTCCTGATATTATGTTTAATATATATTGAATATCAAAATGTGAGCTCGGAGTATCAATTACGCACAGAAAATAGATTTATAAAGTGTAATTGGATAAGATAATTACAATGTTTCTTACGACATGTGATGCCATGATTAATGGCTTTAGACCGACACTTCATGTTACGGGACTATAAAAGCGGTATCGTAATAGAAAAAAATAGATACTGTACGTGTTTTTATAGTTTCTCGTGAAATTAAAAGACTGCAGTCATATTCTTGTAAGGGACAGGTTCATATTGGATATCAATATTGTACGGTGACTATTGTTTACGCAATTGTTCGTTCATGTAGCTTACTCCATGAATTGCAAAATTCTGAGAAATAAATTTATACAGCTTTAAAATACATTGAAATCGTTGTTCTTTAAATCAGATTACATCATTTTGATGTTATTATGTAACATTTAATCAATCTATCAATTAATCGATAATTGACTTGTAAGTATTTTAGAAGTTAATAACATATTGATTTGACATCCATTTTTTGATAAAGTAGTAACCACACGGTAGCAAGGCGTACCATACAGGCTAGACAGTTTCTAAGGATGTGTCTAAAATTAATACAAAGATGGAACATGTTTATGGTTGCAACTGCGACAAGCGCAAAAATATTTACACAAGTATTCCATTCTTTATATATATATATATATATGTGTGTGTGTGTGTGTGTGTGTGTGTGTGTGTGTGTGTGTGTGTGTGTGTGTGTGTGTGTGTGTGTGTGTGTGTGTGTGTGTGTGTGTGTGTGTGTGTGTGTGTGTGTGTGTATTTCGGATGGATTTCAGTTTAGTGTTGTTTTGTACTGATAAGATTAGTTCGCCTCATAGATCGTTTTCCTCATGGCAACATAAATGTCACTTTTCATCAAAGTTAAAATCAAATACCTGAAATCGAAATTGATTGTTTTAAATCCATTATATGTTCAATTACAATGACACAGAATTCGTTTCTCCGTATTTTACTGTCACACTTAAGAACAATCCAATCAAAGCAACCGAAAGCTTTACGATGTTAGAAAAGAAGCAATAACAGAACTTACACTAGATTTAGATAACGGAAACTTAAAAGATGTCAAATTTAATTAGTATTAAAAGATTTTTGATTATACAGATATTTGCCATTACGACCAACCTTTTGACATCAAATCAAGAATTTAGACGTTAGTGTGCTTATTTAATTTAAGCAGAGATTTTAATGTCCTTAGTCTGTATGTATTATAGTGAACTTTAAAATGGGAATAAATAAAGATTTTCAGATAAAATTATGATAGCCTTGTTACATGAAATATGAATAAAGTTATATTTCGTTTTAATGAGATTTTTGGAATTTGCGCAGAACAAAGGGTTAATGACAGCAGTATAGATGTATAGACATTAGCCAATAAGGAAATGATATCTGTCTTTCCATACACACATACACACACGCGTATTTTCAATGTAAAAGGAACATGACATGCGATCTAACATTGTTGAAATAACTGAAATAACTTTGCTATTATCGTTGACTTGCCATAAGAGGTTTATTCCACGCATTAAGCAACAACAAGGGTAGTTTTATTTTGTATTTGTTAGAGTTGGTTTGTATTATTTTGTTCGAAGAAAATATAAAAAAAATTCCCCAAACAGGTATTTACAACATACGGAAAAAGTAAATAGAAAATTCTGAAAGTGTGCCGTAACACAACAAACTTTACGTTTGAGCCAGAAACAAATTATTTCAAAATAAATGTATTTTTGCCATGTGAAGATTTTCTTTTTAGATCAGAAAAGAAAATGTTCTATTGTGTGCGTGCAGAGTTAATTTAAATTTAAAGTACAAAGTGTACAAGTATTCAGTTTTTGAATTTCTAGTTTGCAGTCTTTTCAAGAACTCTTTTGTCAGCTTAATTTTAAATAGCATTAGGATATTGATTTTGTTTTCAGATGATCATTGCCAGAGAATTTCGTGAATCTGTGAAGACATTATTATAGGCATTATTTCAGAGATATGAATACAAGAGAAAATCACGTACTCAGATAAGTCATTCCATTTACTCTTTTTTAACTTAGCCATTTTGTACACAATAGACCTTTTCACGGTGACTGTGGTCCTGTGACTTAGGGGGTGAGGGCATAATGATACATATACCCTCCAAAAACATAGATGTTGTTATAGTAACTGATTGTTTCTTGACTACATTTTCCGGGAATCTGTATTGTTTTGCCACCAAAAGATACAAGACCGCAGTTATCGTGACAGGGTCTATTCCTAGGTATAAAGCCATTATGTGATGCATTCATGTAAAAAGATATGCTAAAATATTGAAAGTGAAAACACTAATAATTATCCTGTCTATGGATAATTTCATGGATTTTGATTGATCTAAATAAACTCCACAATATTTTGTATCCGCCAGCTGCTCAACGGATATAGCGTAGGCCTATATCTCCCCTGTGGTGCGCCTCACTTTGGTGACGACAGTGTAAACAATATGGCAAGTGACAAGTTTGCATCACGGAGCGATGCGGAAATCGCTCAGGTCAGAGGAGATTCAAACGCCAAAAACACCAAGAAAATACAAATATCTTGAAAGAATTTCTCCTTTTTTGCATATTTATTATAATTATTCAAAACCCTATCACTCAGCTTTCAAAAATCCCTTTGAATGCCCATAGACAGGAAAAATTCGTAATGTAGTTGTTCTCGAGGGAGATACGGAAATGTATTGGGTCCATAATAAAAAGCTATATTAGGTTCGACTTCGCATCGCCCAATACAACTTTTTATTATGGACCCAATATATTTCCGTATCCCCCTCTTGAACATTACATAATTAATAATATTTTAAATATAAAAAAACACTTATGTACACCGCATTGACATCATTCCATAGCGCAGGTAAAAAAGTGTATTAATTTACGTAAAGTTTGAGACCTAACTATATGTGTGAAATTTTATAAGCGGGTTAACAGACAACAACTCGCCAAGTATTAAAACCACTGACACCAAATTATAAATCTCCAGGATGTTCAAGAAACAGTATACAAATCAGGGCCCAGCGCCATAAAAATTGAGAATTTACTCGTCTGAGAATATTCCCAACTTGGTCTGCTCAGTCAATCAGTCTCCACGATTAGCCAAAGTTCAGTAAAATATTTAGACTTAAATAATTCTTAAGTTTTATGGTGTCAGGCCCTGGTGAACACCGGGCAAACATAGACCTCTGTCTCCGGATATTAATTTCCACCTACAACCAAAGTTAAGCATTGTTTATTTTCATATATTAGATGAGTAGTAATAAAACAATGATTGTCAATTTCTAACAACTGTAAAAATAAATATCAGTTATTTGAAACATAAGCAAAAGAAAAAAATTAAATTTATTCAATTGAAACCTTTAAAAAAGTAAATTTCACCGCATGCATATTATTTTTCGAAGTCTTTATAAAACAAAAAAAATAACAAGGCACCTACAAAGATCAACTGGTATGGTTCGGACATCCGGAATAGACTGTCTGATTCTAATGCACGATGCCTTAAGATTCTGTCCATAAAAACTCGGTCTTTAATGAAAGGGTGGATGAATCGAAATATGTACGACTAGAGCATAAGTATCACAATTGTAGAGCTAGAACATTACCACGATTATTTTGCCCTTTGACGACTAAAACAATTTCAGCTCGTCTTAAAGGGGAATTAGTTGTGATTTTGTCAAAATAAATATCTTTCCGCTGTGGGCAAACCACTGCAGCTACAGCCATGAAACTTCACAAGCACATTGTCTAGGGTCATTACTCAACAATGAAGGGGGATGCTGGTTGATGTGGCCTAATTTTGACCCAAATTATAACAAGCATAAAACAGGCGAGCTATATGGTCTACCTTCGCGACCAATTATTTTTACTACTTCGATTGATATACAATAACAAAAAAGAGATATATACAGGCAAAAAATCTTAAATTCCTATATATTTTGTGAAATCTTCAACAATGAACATGTCAACATTTTATCAACTACATCTCTAGATATTCTGTCTACAACATTCGCAAAGCCATTTTGGTACAATAAAATCTTTAATCTATTGAGCGACATTTGCTTGCTTTGATATTTGTGCCAATGCACTGTTCATCACATTAATATAAACAGCAGACGACACAAGGACTTCCGTACATCTGTCATTTTTTTTCATCATCGGAAGGTATACTTACTTCTTGTAGTACAATTCTTGTTGTAGACATATTTCCTACGTTGTTGTAGAGTAATTTTATTTGTCTATTCATCTTGTCTTGACATAAGGCCATTCCAAGTTTTTGTTATATGTTAAGCGTCCACCCAGAATTCAAAAACTTAATTACCTAATAAAAAAACATACGTAACCTGATGAAAAACATAACACTTCAATGGTAGTTGTGATCTTTTAACAGAAATCAGGTTATGGAGTTGAGATGAGTAAATGGGTTCTACTAATCAGAGTACTATAGCTACAGTACCCCGAGTGCACTAGGGATACTTATATTTGATGATAGATCTATGTTACATTTATTTTATCTGGACTTGATGTCTGAATCTAACCAACTTCAAACATAAAACGCTTTCATTCCATGTGCTGTAAGGAACAATATTCATTCTTCGATTACCAATTGTATGTGATTTTACAAATATGATATCCAAAGCGCACGCGGACCCTTAAAATTGGAATGGCCTAAGTTATTTATATCCTTTGGAATGTCATGATTATTGTAATTCAGTCAGTACAGAACAGTTTTCAACGATTCTTTGTCGATGTCTTTCATACAGAGAAAAATGTTTTAAATAAATTGAAAAATTGATGTTCAGTAGCGGTTGATGAGAGTTCTATACCAATTGTGCCGAGGAATTATTCCTCACATATTTCATTTGAATTTGACTGTTGACTAACGGCGATTGTGACTGGTCAACAGGAGATGCTTACTTCTACATGGCACCTGATCCCACCTCTAGATTTCTAGATGTCCGTGTTTGTCCAGTATTCACCAGATTTATATGTTGTATCCTGGGCATCCCGAATATTAATACTCTGTCATTTTTATAAATGATGAGTCATTGTCTGTAACCCGCCTATATTATAGGCGTGTGGATAAGTTTCAAGTTTTAAGATAAAACCTTTTAAATGTGATATGAAGTGAATGCGTTAAGTTACTTCACCTTGCTACACATGTCATAACACAGGACCTCGGTTTTACATCATATGCATAGTTGTTTTTATCACCGTTTGTAACTGATCATTCTTACAATCTGAAATCAAAAAGCAATTATAATTGGTTTAATTTTCAGTAATTCCTTCCTTCAATTATATTGCATCTATAAATATAAAAAATAAGCAATTGTAGAGTTACGATTGACTGAGCTGAACTTTCTCAGATCTTGCTGGGATAAATAGCCGCATAGAGAGATGCACCGGGTTAAAAGGATGAATATTGTAAAATCGACGACTTTTTCCCCTCAAATCTGAATAGAGAATAGTAAGGTATTGTTGACTGATTAATTATTTCGCTATATCTATTCGATCGTTTAAATATTACTTCGATTCATGGACGCCTCTGAATACAACTGGGATGCAAAATATCTGAGTTTAACGGACTGTTTGTCGTTACACGTTTGTCATAATTCATAATACTTCCAAGCTAGACGAACTGTATATATAAAAAGCAGATATAGACACTGCATTACCTAATCTCAATCACAAAATTACTTTCTTTAGAGAGGTTGCTAAAAAATGAGACAAAGCCAATTTTCTCATGCTGTATCAATTTCACAGGGTGATCATGTATCAGTGCATTTTGAATAGATATATTCATAAATCTTTGATTATCTCTTACAAGACTAATTTGGTCCAGTATTAAGAGCCTTGCGTTTTAAACCATGAAGTCCCTCGCCTCTACTATTTAAAGCACGTTCAAGATACGCTGGAATCTATGCTAATTTTGTGAGAAACCAGTAACCAGAAAACCATTGTAACCAGTAAGCACTGGCTTCCACAACATAACTGAAAAATTGTTGTGTGTGGATTAAAACAACATTAAAAGGGGATGCAAACCTCCATAAAAGTGATCCCACCTCTTGGTTTCCAATTCGTTTTTTTCATTTTTACCGGATTAAAATCTATGTCTACATTATATTTATACCATATACAATATGTGTAAAAGCAAAAGTAGTAATTCGTTTATTTCATTTTAAGTAAGTCAAGTATAGACCATTTTGTGTACAAAATACCATAAGCAAGTAAACATTTTTACAAAAATCTACCTAAGCTCATACTGGTTTCGAACCATCGCAGACAAAAGATGGTTTAAAACGCGGTGTTCTATACACTTGTCTACATTGTATTTGTATGTTAAATGAGATGTACAGTAAAATACTTATCGTTTGATAGTGGCGATATTCTCAGTTCCTATATACTTTGTTCAATTTGCAAATTGTTTACCAGCGGAAAACCAGCCAGGATCAAAAATTTGTTAAGAAACAGAAATGAATGCCTTTGTAATCACTTTGTCTTGCAACCTGTAAACATTTTTGCCCTTGGGAGGTTATGCCTGTATGCTCCAGAGAAGACTTTATACATATTCCCTCATCATTAATAAATGTGTGAAAACAATTACATACAGTGAATGAAACCGGATACGATAATAATGATACAATCAGTTATGTATTATGCTGTATCTCTGTTGTTTTCAAAAACCTATAGTGATTTCCCATTGGTTATAGCATTTAAGGATTGTATCTTCTACGATCAGTTTAAGAGCCTTATAGTCTGCTGTCCAATTCAAGAGAGGCAAGTTTTACTATATATCAAATTTCGATTCCGAACACTGAGGCCCAAATCCTGTCCCGTTTATTTGTCAGTTGGCAGTTTCCAGTTAAAAAGTCAACAGTTGGGACCTCATTTGCTTCCGAAGGATATCTCTTGTTTTAGAAGACAGCAAATGCTAGATTTACGAATAATGATTGATTAATTCCATAAGACCTGAAGGTTGATTCATGATGAAATAGCTTTCTATAATTATTAATATAATCAATAGATACAATTTTTCCGAGTTTTAAACTCATTGTTTTATCATTTGAATTTCAATGTAAATTTCCGGTGGTTTAGAGTCTGGTCTCATCTATGGAGTTTTTAAAGTCCCATATCCATTCAATATTCATCGAATTTTGTATTTTTTTTAACATATTCGAAAAATTGTATTCAAAGACTAAAAACATGACTTGTATTAGCTGGAAGCAGAATGCTTTCATAATTTTCCATCAAGTATTCATTTATCATGGCTGTCTGTGAGCGGGTACATTAAGATGTCGGATCCGATAATGCAACATGAGACTTTGACACAATAGAAAAAGAGTAGAATTAATAATTATAAAAATGTTATAATTCATATCGAGAAATCATGCACAATAAGAATTATTTTTGTCTAAAAATAAATTACTCAACTTTGGTTAATACTGAAATCTGATTGGCTGAGCATGACAAGTTGAGAATATTTTCAGACTTGAGTAAATTCTCAAGTTTTATGGTGCCGTGCCTTGTCGATCACAGAATAGTTGAAAGTCGGTTGAAACTTAAGAGTTCATATTATCTCCTGAAAATATAAGCAGTATTATGCAATTGGTATTCCCAATAAAAGAAAGCAATAATGAACATATACATATTTTATTTACATTAAAATCTTTACTGGTTAATTCTTCCTTCTTATCATAATCACAGGAAGATGTATCAGACTGTCAACTAAAATGATGGCCTTTTAACCTAGTAAGTGTCTGTTACAAATGTCGCGAATAGGAAACCGAAGTGTGCAACTATTTATGTCACCGCGTGAAAGTAATCACGCAGACGATTTAAAAACAGTTGTCAACTCACTAGTATTTTGATCGAAGAATTCGATTCGGTGGAATCGTCGGAAAGTTGTTAAACTTTTGCGGAATCAAAACAAGAAACCAAAGCCTAATATAGTATGTGAAACTCCATTTTGGCTAAAGGAAGTTAACAATTTATTTTATTTTAAATTTTACTACCAAGACGCTAGATATAAATCGTCAGAAAAATATATAGATCGTTTGTTTGTGGTGACTATGAAGAATGGTGCATGCAGGACCCCACCCCTTGCCTTGTATGTCGTACGACAACGAATAGCAACATACTAGTGTACACCACTTGATACCTCCAATTGTATTTCATTGACTGCAATTTGAGGAGGATCTAGCCGCTACATTTCAAGTCTTCAACGTTGACTTTGTATTCCGATATCCATATCATCTGAGTAAAACCCAAAGTAATACCCATGTGATTAGCTATGTATTGAGATTGTGGAACGTAGTTCTTCAAAACCCTGGTCTGACTTATAATTAATCGTATTGTAAACTGTTTAGAATATCGGTTATTGTGAAATCGCTATATATGTGAAGTAAGGGATTGTTTTCCTTTTCATTACAGCTCTCACTGGTATCACTTAGAAGGGTTCATCGGATATACTACGATTCATAAAACTTGGCGGGGCGGACTAATCTTTTGATTATCGTATGAATGATTCTACTCCCTTTTCGGTGAAGATATGCTAAGGATAAATACATTTTAGTCCCAACTGGATACTCATGTTACATTGGCCAGATAAGAACGATTACTCTTGCTAGAGTACTTTTAATATCGAAATGCTACATTACTTAAACTTTAAACCCATCCAGGTCAAAAACGATTCACGGAGCTTGTTATCTGAGTTTCACTATAGTCATGTCAACATTTTATTTCCCTGTATAATTTGTTTGGTACTTACATCAACTTTAAATATATATAATACTCATTTGGCTGTGGGCTCGCGACGGGTGTGACCGGTCGACAGGGGATGCTTACTCTTCCATGGTATCTGATCCTATTTCAGTATTTTCAGAGGTATGCTCAGTGATCACAGGATTTGTATGTTCTATCTGGAACCCCCTTAATAATTAATAATAATCAATACTTTGGAATAACTAAATGACCTTTACAAGGTATTGTTCTATAAGGGAATGTGTGTTTGTGCATCTTTCGTTTTCTTTCCAGCAGTTATCAGATTTTCTCAAAACACTCCATTTCAAACTATTTCCATACTTGGCTGTAAAATGATTTGATAATGATTATTTTTTGTTTATGATTGTACAGGATATAATTTCATATCGATTAACATGTCCTGCCTTGGCGCATTTGTCTCCGATCCAACATTTAAACACCATTCTGTCTACACAAAATGTATATATGATATCAATAAATATCTAAAATTGTCTACCCTAAATACAACAAAGGAGTTGAATAGTCCTCACTGGAACCTAAGCTAATTTTTGTGAGAAAGTTTACCAGTTTCCTTGCGGATGGCCGATGGTCTTTTTCGAGTATATTGTATCCGGGTTCTCGCCCCCATCATTAAAAACTGGCCACCACATTAACTGAAAAATTGTTGAGTATATAAAACAACATTTAAAATTCAAATTCAAATTCCTTTGATACGCTCAAATTTCATTGTCACAATTACTCGCCGCTATCAGCTAGTTTGCAAGATGTGTTTACGAAATGAACCGTCTGAAACTTGCTGCGTGTAAACATGGGTGTCAAAAAAAGAAACTATTTATCTTCTGACAGGCAAGATAAACTAAATGTATGAATAAATGCTAGACATAGCAATGTCATTATAAAACTACGCTTGGTGATGCTAAAGCATAACAGAATAGGGAAAAAGTTTTGACAAACTTGACAGAGATCGATCGCAGAAAAATTTAGACCTGTCATAAATACGTGTGAAGAAATACCAGACGGGGTGATACTTCAGACATTGTTGAAATATCCATAGACAAGTCAACACATCTTTTTTAAAAAATATGTACATATTGCATGAAAAGGCAGGTGTCATTTTGCGTTTTGTAATGTTTGTCGATGGACTCTATGGAAAAGCGAAAACAGCGGTCGCGTGCACTATGCAGACGACTGTTTCTTAAACAATGCTATGTTGAAGGCGCCAAACAATTGATGACGATGGGATTTCTCTATCACATATTTATACATATTTTTATTCTTTCAATTAAAAATACTCCTTATTGCTAAAATAAATGTCAATCATTGTATTATTTTTAAAAATACGTCCCCATATAAGACGCACAGAGCTGATAAAGAGCTAGTTCATTATACAAAACAATATAAAATCCATGCAGAAAAATGTTGAATTGCATACTGATAAAACTCGTTTAAAATAAAAAGCTCGGAAGAATAGTACAGTTTTTTTTAAGTTTATAAATCTACTAAACGAGAAAAAGGTTTGCAAATATGATACATGTACATGCATTTCAATTAAATATAATTCTATTTAATTTTAATTTAACGACCTTACTACATATTATTGGAGAATAATTTTCACCACTAATCAATCCATTATCTACAAAACTATTGCAACAGTACACAATTTGAGCATTTGAATATCTATATTTGATTCTTAAGAATCGAACTGAAAATACCAAAATGACTGCAATAAGTATTTTGAAAATATCACTTGATCATTTATTTTTGTCTGGAAAAAATGTGACGATAGAAAGAATCACGTTTATCTTTTTCAGTTGAACTACAATGACCAATAGTGATATATGGATAATATATGAAATCTGTAACACTTAGTTTACTTCATAAAATAGCGGCTACCCTAACAAAAATCTTCAACTTAGGAAAAAAAGACATGTTTTATCTTCTGAACAAATAAAATGTAGAAACAATTAGCATTCTGATCTTTCACTCAATAATAACTAAAGGCAACTATGCAAATATTCACTAGTAGGTAATGAAATGGTTCACGTGGGAAAGGTAAAGTCCGGCAAGTTAATAGGATATAGTAAATTAAAGACAGTCTGCGAGGAGTACAACAAACGACTTTGTTACACGGAATTCTGTGATGTATATTAAATATTACGACCGGTTTGGGTTTTAGATTCAATTTGCTACAATGATCTATTAGTGGTTATATGTGCTTGGTCATTTCTAGACCGAGGCATGTATAAAACAATTTACTCATATTCCGGAAATAACTTCCTAAACTATATCGATCGACTAAAATATCGCCAGGAAAGTTAAAAAGATTCTTAGAAAATAGCATTTAGATGGTTTGATAAAACACGATCAGTTATATTTTCTATGAAAATAGGAAAAGAAAATAATTTTGAATCACGTTTTTTTTTACTTCGAATAGAATGCGAATGACTTACTTAAACAGAAACATATAAGCAAAATGTGTTACACATAGTTTACACTCTTAAAATGGCGGATAACATAACAAAATGGAGTTGACCGGTCAACAGGGTATGCTAACTCCTCCATGGCACCTGATCCCAGCTCTGGATTTCCAGAGTTCTGTGTTTGTCCAATATCACCAGTTTGTATATGTATCATGGACATCCTGTAGATTTATACTTTTGTATCTGAGATTTTATATTGTAAACTGTTGCAAAATATAGTTACTTTAATGAATGAAAATTCTACTCTAGTATATAAAAGTCTTACTTTAATAGTTCATCAAGACTTTTTTCCTTTGATTTAGTTTATTTTGAACAGCAGTTATGCCACTTGAATGGTGTTTTACTCCAAACTCAACAGTTTAACAACAATATGGCGGCTGCCAATTTTAGTGATGAGGAATTTGAATGGTGTTTTACGCCACACTCAACAGTTTAACAACAATATGGCGGCTGCCAATTTTAATGATGGAGAAATTTGATTGGTGTTTTACGCCACATTAAACAATCTTTCAGTTACATGCCGGCGTCCAGTTTTTATTGGAGGAGAGAACCCGATTACAATAAACCAGAAAAGAGATCAACTGCTTTCCGCAAGTAAACCAGCAAATTTGTTCATAAAATGCTAAGGTTCCACCGGTTCTGACCAGAAGTGTGTGAGATTCCATGGTTCAAAGTGCAATGCTCTACCAACTCGGCTACGGAGGCCTCTATAAATAATTTACAATTTTGCCGTAGTAAAAACTTTGATTTCCTATAAATAACTATATACTTAATATAGTAACAATTGTTAATCATACTAAATAGAATTAGATATAGTAACTATGTTTAACTTTAGTAAATAAGTTTTCCTTTAGTTTACAAAAATATTTTGGTTAGAGTATAGTACAATCAAATATTTACTGCACTAAAAATGTTGATTTCCTATAGTAAATAATTTTAACTTTAGTAACTCTACTGAAATATATAACTATAGTGACTAAGATTTATCCTGCATTATAGTTTACTATAGTATTTTTCTAGTGTACGGTCAAAAGTTGAAATTATCGAAACATTTTTTACATTTCGTATGCATTTCCAAATTAACTGTTTTCGTGGTGACATTTTTGCTCAACTGATGAAGTCTTTTGGACAGAAACGATCGTCTTCGGCATTTGTTTCGGATTTTTACGAAACTGTTACTTGAATTTTAAGTTTATGATATGAACATTTTCGTTATCATAATTACCTCATACAATTTATGGGGAATGTTTCCCATCACTAATAATTTAAGACTTGTTTCAAATTTCAAGGAAAAATACGTGGGTGTAAATTTAATACATAATACTGTAAATACAAACAGTTTTCAAACCACATGGTTACCTAAAATAGTCAATGTGCCTGCTACTAATATGCATTACCCATCATATATGAAAATATATAAATCCCTTAATTCAATATCATTTATATATAAGATAAACACATATTTTAAAATAGAAGGACATGATTCAATTTATATTTTCGCAGGAAAAATACATGTATGAATTTGTCATACATTCATGCAGACTGGTCAATAAGGGATCATCTCACAATTGTAAGTCAACATGAGTTTCAAGTTAACAGTTTCTGTTTGTTTATATGTTGTTTTACATCCACCATGGCAAAGATACTACTAATAAGATGAAATTATTTCAGTAACATAGTTTTGTACATTATATTAAAACTGATGCAGACTTTATAATTCTGATTTTTTTTCATTTAATAAAAAATAATCTAATTATGATACAATCCCATGTCAGTCTACACTGTCTTATATTCCAGAGTTTCTGATTTGCATACGACCTACGTATGCATAAATTAAAAAAAGAATTATAGGTGTGTTTCATCAACTTTTACATTTACCCACACAAACTTCTACAAAATTTTGTATTGCAGTAAATGGGTAAAATATTTGTGAGCAAACAAAAACATTGCATATTTACATTTCAGATATGTTGTAGAATTCAGATTTGATGACAAAGTGTAATTTAAGAAATTTAGCAAAAGCCCACTTTTAATGGAGAGCTACCGGACTATACAATAATGGAAAACAGTAAAACTATGCTGCCGAACAAACAAAACCAAGTTTATATCACCCTGTATCTTGGGATATGTTGGATTTCGATACACAGACCATTGGGTATAAATCGGTTTCCACACCAGTTTTGAAAAATTGCAGGTTATGAACAGTGCAGACGTGAACGTTCACCATAGATGTCATCAATACTTATTGCCGATGGTCATACAAACTGGAAGTATTCGAGTTTTGCTGTTTAGATACATTCAGAGAGGTAAAAATATCAGCTCGAAACATAAAACTATCATTAACAAAAAATTCAATAATTCATAAATGTCAATTTAAGCTATCTAAAAGGTTCTGATATATACAAATGTAGAATTATGTTTTTATAATTGTGTATATAATATTTGCATCTTCTCAGTTATTTTTATGGAAGACAAGAGATCAACATAACCATTAATGCTAAAACTGACGTATCTGAAAGATGTGATACTCAGCAGTTTCCATAGTTATTCTGGTTTTGAAGCTGCTGGAGTTTGAACAGCATTTTTTTTTTTCGTGTAAATTTGTTTTTTTATTTTGAGCTTGTTTGTTTGCTATTTTCTACTTCTTTTTTATTAATTTGTTTGTCTGTTTGTTTCTTTGTTTTACGGGGATATTTTTGTTTGTTTGTTTTTTTTTTTAATTTGTTTTATTTGTATGTTATATATGTTTTTTCTTGCAATCACTAGATGATTTGAAAATCACATCGGTTTATTAAATAAAATGTATTCTAAGTGCTTTAGTTTTCTACTTCTTACGAGCCGGCCTGGCTCAGTCCGTAGCGCGCTCGACTCTGGATCGTGAGGTCGTGAGTTCGAGTCCCGCCGGCGACAGGTTGGTTTCCTGTCTTTCGGATGAGATAGTAAAAACTGGAGGTCCCGTGTCACAGTAGGTGTCGGCACGTTAAAGAACCCTCACTGCTCAATGGCCGTAAGTGCCGAGCATAGGTCAAAATTTGAAGCCCTTTACCGGCATTTGGTGACGTCTCCATATGAGTGAAATATTCTTGAGTGGGACGTTAAACAACAATAAACAATAAACAAACAATCTACTTCTTACACCACGGTTTATTATGAACTTGTATATCTTCCATTATCTTATGAAGAAAATTTGGTTTACAAATTATTACTTGAAAATTAGAATGTCTGAAACTTTGTATCTTTATATCCTGTTATGAGCATTTTGTTGTAATTAGAGAACAGAATAATAGAAATAATTGATGATGTTAAGTATATTTTATCAGAGTATAGGCTGTCAGATGTTTCAAAGAAACAAAATAACTATGATCAATAGTATATATACATATACATATATATATAGAGAGAGAGAGAGAGGGAGAGAGAGAGAGAGTGAGAGAGAGAGAGAGAAAGAGATTGTTTAACCATGTACTTCTAATATCTGTATATACAGTCATAGATAACATTTCTAAATGTAAAATTTATTCTCATAGACCAAGTCATATTGCAGTGTTATTTATGTAAGCCTATTATACCATGACGTATACCAATAAGGAAATTGATTAGTATAACCAGATCCTCCAATGACTATCTATTGAAATAGAAAGATAAAGGATGTCCGTAGTATGTTCTGCGGGCAACAAGATTGAATTTTATTTTAGCAATGTATTCAAAATAAGTAAAATATTGTTTAGAATTAAATATTACGTATCACCGATACCTCTTATGGTAATAATTATATTATATATTTAGAATGAAAAACTCCTTGTTATAGATTCCATTTCCTATATACAAACTATATAACTCTTGTACAATATAAAATCTCAAATACCAAAGTATTCATCTTCAGAATGTCCAGGATACAATATACAAATCTTGTAAACATTGAACAAGACGGAACTCTGAAAATCGAGAGGTGGGATCAGGTGTCATGGAGGAGTAAGCATGCCCTGTTGAAGTCCATAGTCAAATGAAATAAATGAGAAATAAATCTTCGTCAAAACTGGTGAATTGAAATATGGTCTTCATCTCATTTATTTATTGTATGCATATCTATAAACTATTCTATCGATAAATACACGTCAATTTTAACCCACGCATCAAAATTAAATCATCAAATCAACCTCTTGTACGATTGTCACAATATTCAATTCTTAATTTAGTTAATTAACAGCGGCTTAGTTCATCAGATAAATAGATATTATTACATGGTAAAATTCATATCACATATCACATCAGCCCAACTTGCAAATTATGTTGATTTATTTCACTGAAAGTATCAGTTTTATATTAATGAATTAAGCAAGGAATGTTTGCTTCAATAAATTTTAATTTTTCAATAACGTAATAGTGTATAATAACTTACTAATAATAATTGTATACAATTATGCAATACCTTCTCACGTTCTTTTGACATTGTAAACAAACAATATGTCGTCTGACGCAACGCTCCGTTTGAAGTCAATAATTCCCGAGGTGTCCCGTTTCATAAATTCCGAAATGCGTGATACGGATATTTGCATGGCCGGTCTGATATTGATACGTGTTTTATCATGGTCGGTCTGATATCGGTTAGTTGATTTTGGCGATATTATACCATGCAAAACTTACATATAATGTACTAAGTATGTGAAAACAGATATTATCAAATTATATCGCGACTCATAATGCAATGATTAAGCTTTAACATCACATGGAATTGAAATAAACATTACTGATACAAATCTGTTACGTGTAACGGATGTGTTGAAAATATAAACATATGAAAACGAAGACAAAGCTACGTCAAATTTACATTTCCGGCTACCTATACTATCCAACATTTGAGACCTAGTTTTGTTAACCCTTGCCTTTTCGGTCAATTCTAGAGAAAAATTAGAAAATCGGTTTGTTCCACTAAAATGGTGTTTGATAAAATTCTGTCGAATGAATAATATAGATTCAATATATAATTATATACAGTAAAACCCCGTTATACTGCCACCATCAGTTTAGCCAAAATATGGAATAATAAAGGGGTGTGGTTATAAGTTGAGGGAAACCTTAAATGAAATTATAGGGTAAAGTGGAAAATAGAGAGGTTTATATATATATATATATATATATATATATATATATATATATATATATATATATATATATATATATATATATGACTGATAAGGTTTGATCATAGAAATACGTTGAAATAATGACTTTATCAAATTTAGCATCTGTGACCGACATTTTGTACATTGTTTATTATTTATGTGGAATTTGGAGATGTACTAAATAGATGCACATGTGCGCAAGTTGTGCCAGGCCGAAAATGACGCTTAGACATGTCGGAACATGTGTTAATTTCACTTAAGTTAGGTTGTCTACTTTATCTTGTGTATAGTGTTTGTCATAAATCTAGTGTTCTTTTTTCTAAATAAATATACCATTAATATATTTTGTTTCATTTGTTTTGTTGTAGTTGTTGTTTGTGGTTGTTTTTTTTTTTTTTTTTTTTTGTCTTACTCATTCTTTAATCTGACAGTTTATGTAATCGGTTAAATTGCACAAATAGTGGCGCAGAATCTGGCTGTAACATAATGCTCATATAAATACATTCCTTTATTTCCTTGTTTTAAATTTGAGTTTCTTTAAAAGACAATCCCTTGTAAAAGATTTAAATTTGTGAATGCTTTTTTCACCACATTATAAATCATACAGTCCACGCTATCTTTTTCTAAAGAAGGTGATAAATATCAATAGCCTTACTAAATCTTTATGGTCATTGTTGAAACCTCGTCAATTTTTCAGTTTGTCCGACTCGCATAACCTGGTGGGGCAGAATTACATTTTGATTATCATAAGGATAATTTTACTCACTTTCCGGCTATTGAAGTCTTCGTGGGACAAACGTTTTATTCTGCACTGGATATTCGTGAGTATGATGACAAGTCAGGACGATTACTCTTATCAGAGTAATTATGACGTATTACCTAAAATTTAAACTATTGTATGTCAGGAACGGGTTCACGAGACTCCAACCCGCCAATTTTTACTATCATTAAATCCTTTAACCTAAATATTTAAGCGCCACCTTTCCTTTTTCATCTCTCCCAAACTTCAAAAAAATTACCCAAAATATCAACGATGACAGCTTCCATCGTTCACAATTACAAAATGTCTTTGATTTGTTCTAGATATTGCGCCAATGTGGACCTCATAGTGTGAGAAGATAAATAGAGGAATTCCTTATAGTGACAGCCTTTTATGAGATCAAAAATAAAATTCTGTAACACTGAGAAAGATAAATTTGCCTTTCTTCTTTTCGTAGTTTTCATCAGTTTTTTCCCTCTAAATGTAATTATTTTCGTTCTCATATATGATAGTTATGACTTTTCAAAACCGCATCGACGTGGCCGAGGACTATAAATCGAATATGAAATGTAAAGTGTGGGAATATATTGATATCGATAATAATTTTCCCCTCTCTCTCTCTCTCATGTAAACTATAAGGTTAATTTTAACCACCTAAAGGACATCAACGCACAGAACTATAATACTAGAATAAGACAAATATATTCAAATCAAAAGAAACACAAACAAACTAAAATGTAAACAAATACTCCGTCGTTAAAGTCCATGCGTTTTCGAATCAAGTGAACATCTGTTTTGCATCAAATTGCACAAGAAAAAATCAACAGGTGTAAGAAGAATATATCACAAAAAGAATGTCATACTGAGCAGTTGATTACATTACTGGATAAAACCTTTATTTCGAAACACTCTGATTTGTCCTCATCGTTCGGGTGAAATCAGTTAGTTACGTCTTCTACCTAGAAAAGCATATGGCAATAATGAAGCATCGTTTACGTGATGGTTTTTTTGTACTCCACCGACACTTAAGATCATGTGCTGCTAATTTTTAACTTGCAAGTCATCTCATCTACCGCAGTTTAAATTACGCATGTGCAAATAACATGTCTTGCCACAAAACCATTGTCATTTGAAAGATTATATAAAGCAGATGATGCCATGGATATTGATAAATCAAAATTAAATACCTCTGTGAGATGTAATCATTCTGTGTCGAAAGAAATGAAAGGAAATTATTAAAGATAATACAAAAGCTTGGTTTTCAATGAACACTTTTTATAGCTTTTATTTATGAAACAATTCCGGATACGTGGTACTACAATTAGACGGGAAAAGACGGATCTTATTCATCACAACTCGACATCTCCTAAATGTTCAAAGTGAATTTTATACGCGCATTATATAATGAGTGGGAAATATCAATTAGAGAATAACTACAGATAGAAGAAAAAATCCTTATTTAGGCGTTGTTTAAATTCTGTGGAAATCTTGCTTTCAAATACATGTACTTTTCTCACGTTGTGAATTTTGAATTTAACAAATGGCTGGTAAAAATCAAAGTAAAAAATTACAATATGACGGTTGCATCAACGTTTCGGTCCACTATTGCCACGTTTGCATACAATTCCAAAGGTATGCGTACACTTAGGTCGTACATGCAGATTCCTCAACGGAAACTTTGATGAAATATGACGTTTACGTTTTGTTTCCACGTGCTGAAATAATATTCCTTTTCCGTGTTGTCCCGATACGTCTTGGTCAGTCATAATAGTGTGCACTTACAAAGAAAATTGTCGGGCAGCATCATTTCCGGTTAAGCATTTTATCGTATAAATAACCTGGAATAATGATATTAAGCAGTGATAGATGCCAGATTTGAAAAGCAACCTACAGAAAAGTAATATCATGTATCGTCTTTAGAAGACAAAACATTTATCTTAACTTTTTTCTTGCGGTTGAACTGAAATAAGATATTACTGAATGTCGTCAGTTAGAACATTGCATAATTGGAACACACACACACACCTACGCACACACACCCACCCACACGCACACACCTACACACACACATACACACACGCACAAACACACACACAACACACACACAAGACGATTGTGTGACATACAAACACACCCAACATCCTTCAACATCAATTAACACACACGTGCATACAAACTGTGCTTGCAACAGATCTTATGGATAAAACATACACACTATTTTACCTTTATAACCTTTATTAATTATACGATCGGATGATATTACTTATTACTAAGAAGATAATTATTTGTTTGTGTTTAGTTTATATACGTTCCAAGTGTATGGTTAAGATATAATTTTTCAAACATTAATCATTCCCAAATGTTTACGAATATATATACTTTGTACATATCCATTAAAGTAATAAAAAGGAGGGTGGGACCACGGATACACAGCGGTATCACATCTCAAAGTTAATCTAAAGCTTTTAGTGTTTTTGATTTTTGTTGTTGCTGTAAGAAAGAACAAGACATTGATCAATAATAAAAGTAAAAATTATTTCAGAAATTCATGTAAATACGTTAACGAAATTAGTTTTCTTTTTCTCCAAGTTAATTTCCGAAAATGTAACTTCGAATAGGTTCCAGGGCCGGTTGTGGTTCAATTATTTAGGGATAAGGACGTTAGTAAGATGAATATCTTGTGTCCAGTTCCCTTTTGATTGTTATCAAATAAAAAAAGTTTAAACTAATTATTTTAGAGATAAATTGAAATGTTCATTTTTAACACGTTCACGTCCAGATATTATTTAAATATTGGTATAATCATGATAGTAGTATAATGTTATGAGTGTTCTAACAGGGGATGCTTACTCCTCCCAATGACACCTGATCCCAATTAAAGATTCCTAGAGGTCCGTGTTTGTCCAATATTCACCAGATTTGTTTATTGTTTCATGAACATCCTGAAAATTAATACTTTGGCTTTCACAGACCGGTATTTAGTTTTAATATCATTTTCATATACACGTATTTTATTAACCATCTCTATAGATTAGAGATGTTTGCGTATAATCATACTATATTTCACGTTCTCGCTATCAAAAAGAGAGAACATTATGCTTAATAAATATATTCTCACTTTGGTAAAACCCATGGTAAATCAAACGTTGAGAACATGTTCAAAAAGTGAGAACGTAATAAAAAGTGAGAATATGATAATTAACAGATATGTTCTCATTTTGGGGCAAAAACCCCGGTAAATCAAAAAGTGCGAACATGTTCAAAAAATGTACATATCAACCAGTGCAGGTTTAATGTCGCGGAAGACAGGTTTGATTTCTTGTTGCGTTAATGCGAACTAAAATTATAATTAGCCAATAATATTTAAATATCATTTCTCTTAGGCGATGCACCTAAGATTTCGATCTATGCTTTGGAATTCAGCAAGTGCATCTTTAAATCGCCATGCTGGGATTTTAGTTTAGCCCCATCCGAAAGACACGTGACTTTCACGAGGACGTGGCGGAGGAAATTATTTTTTATTCTTTCGTGGATGGAAGGAATATCAATCGTAAGCGTATGTCAATCATTCTAGGCAGTATATGCATGTTAAATATGTCATAATGTGATATATAAATAATAGGGTTTTTAATCAAAGCTTTATATATATATATATATATATATATATATCGTGCAATCAAGGTTTAAATATATTTTATCAAAATGACAGCCTCTATGCCTGCAAATGAATTGTCCATTGAAAAGACAATATAAACAAAATCAAAACAAAACAAATACGTCACACGAATCCGGTAAACATTAAGTAAATATGGGTAACCGAATTTTAAACTTCCACTCTTGAGCACTGGTGTACTTTAGAAGTCAATTACACTAAAGCAATGTGTACATAAAGCCCGAAGTCTTCTTTAATAACATTTTAATTTTGTATAAAGGATAATCAACGATAAAAATCTAATATATGACGAACTTGTGAACAGGTCAAAAGAACGTTCTGATATCGATTACGATCGGGTATGCGATAGACCAAATTAAAAGACGATGTGCTAGGGTAATTAAACTGAGTTAAATTCTGAACACACATCTTTAAAATGTAAATACAAATACTTCACATTGAACATGAAGACGTTTTATAAATTTTGAATGTTATATGGAACTTTTATATTTAATTTCTGGTCAAAAGTTTCCGCCAAACAGTGTCATTCCGTAGTTTATGTGGAATTTTCTAAACAGAAATATATTCAGTTGATAGAAATGGATTAATTTATTGCAACACTAAAATTATTTAATTCTGTGGGAATGACAGGTAAGGCATTAACATAATTTTATATATGTGTCGCCCTTTTGAATTTTAAACAAACTGACACAAACACGGACACACAGTCGCTCTCTCTCTCTCTCTCTCTCTCTCTCTCTCTCTCTCTCTCTCTCTCTCTCTCTCTCTCTCTCTCTCTCTCTCTCTCTCTCTCTGTGACGACGTCGAACTCCGAGAATGATCCGTTATGCGATCGATTCGGGTTTATCTGTTTGATGACTGATCAGATGGCGTTTTCATAATTATATAATTTATTTTTAAACGCTTTAAGAAACTTCTGTAATATATATATATATATATATATATATATATATATATATATATATATATATATATATATATATATATATATATATATATATATATGAAGTGTGTACACGTGTATATAAACGGTTTATAGGTGTGTAAGCAGTAGATATTTCACAATTTCACTTGATATAAAAGAGGCATATTCTATATATAGATTCATCAATTATATTCATCCGAAACCTTTAGCAACCAGCTTCGTCACATGCATGCATATCTCTCTCACCTGTTTATTACCTATATTTATTGGCTATAAACTGGTAATTTTAGTATGTAATTCAATATCGCTTTTGATCATATTTGTAACGAACTATATGCTAGTTGCTTCATTAATAAAATTCTTGTTCTATGTCTTTATTACTTACTAAAATTGATAAAATATCCCATTAGTAGGCGTTGTTTTAATCAAATGACTACCAGAACCCGTTTCTTACCAGATTAATAATAATTATCGATTTTAATAATATTTTTATAACTTCTGTTTGGGTTGGTTTATTACCCGGTCACATAATTCAGGTATATAAAATAATAAAACATATTAATAGCTGAAAATAAAACATGGGAACTCGAGGCATATTACAAGGACATCAAAGAGACAATTTATTATACTTTCACAAGGTCAAGTTCAAGTTCGAGTAGTATCGAGGTCGAGTGCCCCTCAATTTTATCTCTTGGACAGATGTGTGATAAGTTTGTATAAATTATTAGTTCTGGGTTAGAGAATATCATCGTAGTTATTGTTACGGTTACACGTAAAATGAATAATTAATTTGATAACAGAATCTTTCACTGACACTACTAAATGTGTTGTTGTTTCCTATTTTACACACAGTTTCAATCAACCCAGTATTCAAGCTCAAGCTAATTTTTAAAAATATTTTTAAAAGATAAAAACAGAAAATTAATGCTGCAAACTTAGTGCTAGTTTTTTTCAGTTAAAGCTGTTTTTTCTTAGTTAATCCTAAAAGTAGTTTCCTCAAGTTAATGAGAGTTTTGAGAAAAAAATGTTATTACGACGTTGCAATTCAAATAATTAAATGCAGAAAAATTGGTAAAATGGGACAGACTAGGTTTAACTGCACCAAAATCACATTATTAACTCATTTACGTGATTTTGAAACAGTAAAAGCTGGTTATTTTTATCAGTAAAACAATAAACAAAGTTAACCCATTTTTGTGATTTGGGCGTAGTTAAATATAGCCTACAGTTGTATTTTGTTCTAGTTAAACCTAGATTTCAGTTCTCCGCTTAATGTGGGTTACCGAGAAAACCACAAACTAGTTTTAACTGAGAAAAGTTAGGTTTAATTGAGAAAATGACCTAGTCATGTTCTTGGCACGGACTAACTCCGTATCTGAAACTAAAAATGTCAAATGCTTTTGCTGGATTCACATCACTTGCCCATGTAAATTCCAATGACGGAAACATCATTTTGTGATATTTTTCAACGGTATATCACAAATTGTGGGGCGAGATTATCCATAAATTCTTTTAAATGATAAATTATCTGATATATTTCATATATGGGCTAATCATCCCCAAGGGAATTTCTTAAATCTTAATAAATATAGATCTACTTTGATTAATATGAGATAATGATACAAGATAAGTCACGTGAAATCGTGAAAATGAAAATAATCAATTTGTTAACAAAATAGGCCATTTATTTTTCTGACAGAGCAATATACACCACTAACCTTTATAAATATAGATACACGTGACGGTTGTAATAAAAACATTCCCTTGCCAATAGCCAATTTAAAAAAACAAGCGTCAGTCGGTCCACTAACAGACACGAAGGAGTATGACGGATCACTTCGAACATCTGTTAATTCAAATCAAACCACCAATTGTTCACATTTCTGTGAAATATAAACCTCGAGCCCGTATCGTAGATGTTTATTTTGTTAATCTCATTACATGTCCTAAGCCATTTACTAATTGCTGTAACATAGCTGTGACCTACTTATGGGAAGGATGCCTGTAATTAATTTAAACACTGTACGGACTGGAAGTACTTAGTGATTGGACGCATCTGGCATTTCGCAATCTGGTAACACAAATATACATATCCATATTCCTAGCATTTCCTGTCTGAAAAGGTTGGGGAATTAGAACTATAAAAACGGTAATCATGTTTGTAATAGCTAGATGATACCTGGTGTCATGAAAAGAGAAGCACAGTCATTCTGTCTTGAATATACATTGTACAAAAGACGACATTCAAATACCAGAAAAGAAAAAAAAATATTTGGATGCGACATTATCAAAATTTTATACGTTTTAATGCCTTTAAGTGTTTTGTATTATATTGTATTGTTGTTTAACGTCCCACTCAAGAGTCTTTCACTCATATGGAGACGTCACCAAAGGAAGAGCTTAACATTTGGCCTATACTCGGCACTTACGGCCATTGAGCAGTGTTGTTTAAGGTGCCGACACCTACTTTGACACGGGACCTCGTTTTTTTACTGTCTCATCCGAAGTACTGGAGAAGCTAGGCCGAACTTTCTGCCTCGATTTTAAGCGATTTTTTTTGGGGGGGGGGGGGGGTAAATCGGTGACATGTCGATAGTCCGACGGTCCGATAGTCCGACGGTCCGATAGTCCGACAGTTAAATCTCATGGCTATCAAGAGGATTAAACAGAACAAAAAAGTCACTTAAATATTTGACGCAGTGTCTGCTTTGACACGCAATTTGTAATAACTTTTTAAAAGCCATCTTATTGGGTTCAAACCCATCTTGTCTCCATTAAATTGGTCAAATTGTGTCTTAAGACGGTCATCCCAAACATTTTCCCCGAAATTCTCTGATTTTGAAATTTTTATTACAAATTGTGTCGTTATTACAAATTGCGTGGTGACACTGCTTCTCCTCTGCAGCGAGTTCATCGAAACTTGACGGGAAGCAACTAGTTTTCTACTTATCAAATATGGCCGCACTGGCGAACGGACTATCGAACCGTCGGACTATCGAACCGTCGGACTATCGGGATGTCCCCGGTAAATCAGGGGCAGAAGTTCTCCCATATACATGTACTTTCTTCGTAGCAAGATGCTGTGACATTTTCACATCAGTTTATCGATCGTTGTATCCATCGATTTCTTATCGCCGACATCTGATATTTGTTGATATGCTTACCCGATCTTTAAAATTTATAAAACCATCGTCACTAAGTTTTAACATGACATAATTCCATTCATATAAGACTTGAATTCAAGCTTCCCATCAATTTTACGAGTTGATGGAACATCAACTCAGTTATGTTATGCTAAGTTGTTTATTACGAACTTTTTGCAGTATGGGGTTTATAACACGTTACATTGACGCAAAATTACACATGTATGTGCATTTCAGTAACATAAACTCAACTTCAAAATTGAAATTTCCAAACCACACTTTTATTGGTATATTTTTGCTATTAAAATGACGAAAATATAGTAACAATTCGCTGAAAAATATAGGTCTACAAGGCTTGTTGAAATGTGTGCTATTAAAGGTCAATTTGGCGCCCTTTATGAATTTTGAGATATCATAAATTTGCTTTAGAATGTTACTTTTCAATTATTTTTTACCATTATACTCTTGTGATGGAATTGACATTAAAACCGATATACTGGACTGTTAACAACTCTTGCACACGATTAATATGTAAATGAGTTTTTGCCAAGTTTCCCTTTCTGTGTAGTGGCATGATCTCTCTGTCTGTGAAGTTGGGCATAGAAGTTGCGTCATTCCTCATTCACGTGATCTTAACTGATGAGAAACTCGCGGCAGTCTTTGAGGTTGGGAAAATGTTTTACATGTACAAGTACTGAGTTAGAGATTCAAGGCTACTTATAGGAAGTACAGTGTAAGGTTATGTTCATAGGCACAATATTTTATAGTCGTATCTCTGATCTATGTGGTTTGTTGCATAATAAATAAGCCATCAGTACTCACATTAGGCCAAATGTGTTTTAGTTATTTTTTTGTAAAACCTAATTTTACCGAATTAAAAAGTATTCAGTATACTGAGTGTATTATATCTCATTAAAACTTACGAATGCCATCAACTCGTATAAGTGTTTTCAGTACTTTGATTATTTACATGTCATCCTGTTTTCCATTTTGAATATATGAAAAATTAAGACGTTCGCTGATTGGTTGATCATCTTAAAGTTAACAAATCAGCGAACGTCTTAGATTTTCTTATGTTCAAAATGGAAACCGACGACGTTAATGAAAAAAAAACAACGATAGGTAGCTAGAATAAACGTCTCATAGGTATGGAATTATGTCATCTAATGACAATGGATTTATAAATCTAAAAAATCAAGTAAGCATATCAACAAATATCAGACGTCAGCGATGAGATATAGATGGTTAAAACGATTGATAAACTGTTGTGAAAATGTCACAGCATCTTGCTACGAAGAAAGTATATGGGAGGACTTCTGCGCCTGATTTTACCAACAACAAAAATTGCTTAGAATCGGCGCTGAAAGTTCGGCCTAAGGAAAAACCATTCGCCTCCGTCGAGGCTCGAACCCACGAGATTCCGTTTGCGAATGGAGCACTTTACTTCGGAGTTACGACGGCTCTCCGTTTTGCTACCCGATACTGTTATTATAATAACACTGACTGTCTGAGACTTTAAGCTTGTTGTTAGTCAGTTGTCTATATCATGATGCTTGCCCTTCAGATGTAAAAGTTTGGACTTCGGACCTTAACCCAGCATACATTTACATGATGTGCCCGTGGTTCTATGTATAATGTTTTGTCTGTGGGGAACGGGAATGAGCGAAATATTTGTATTCGAATCCAAATGCTTTTAAATCTCTAAATCTATTGCTGTAACTTTCACATAATCAGAATATTATCCTATATTCTATAATCCACGGAGTCGTAAAAGTAACATGATAAAAGATAATAACAATTCGGGGCCCCGAGATAGTACATCGGGGCTCTGAGATTGTAAATCGGGGCCCGAGATAGTAAGACGCGGCCATATAATCTGTCAGTAGCAATATTGAAAGAGATGGACTAATTATGCAGTATTTATAAGATCTGAGAGGTCTGTGATTGGTCGGGCATCTCGAGGCCCGATATAATAGTCGGGGCCCCGAGTTCTTTTTATCATGTCACTTTTACGGCTCCGTAATAATCTCCTATTTGGTTTATACAATTCTGAGAAGGCTTACAACGTCGTACTGTTATGTATAGTTATATTTTACAATGTAACAGTTTTTATCTACTCTATTTAGTTCTAGGCATATTTCAGAAAAAATGTTTGGAATCGTTTAATTGTTACCAATGGCTATGTTTCACTAGTATTTTCTTCCTTAGTCTGAAACCTTATAATATCCTTGTCTTAAAGGACGTTTGTGTACCATCTTTATAATTATGTATTTATTCGAAGACTCTTTGTAATGTCTACAGTATTTTGTTATTGCAAAGGTTACTTTCCTTGCCTGCCTCTTTATAAAAGTTACATTACTTTTAATTATTGTTTACCTTATATATTTATATATGCTTTTTCTACATTGGTAATGTATGACTTCTCATTGATTCCTTTTTATATTTAAATGTTGTTTAAAACCAAGAACAACAGTTTGTACAATGTTCAGTTGCATGGCTGCGGTCAGATTCAATGGTGGAAGTGGTAACCCGGTTACACTGTACCCGGGGAAACACTAACGGCCTGCCTCAAGTAACCCGATAATCTTACCCACAAAACCAGCCTAGGTCCCAAAAAGATCTTTTCTGATAGGTCGCGTGTATGATCTTACGCAATCCGTGATATGGTCACGTGCGGATGACCTCGACCAGTAAAAATGTGACATATGCGATCTTGTAAGTTGATGAAATGGCAATGAGATGTAAACATTTTTAAATTCTAAACAACACTGAAAATAAAAAAGTCGGGGGTACAGAATTCTTTTCGTAACCTTGTATTTAATAACCCAAAATATCCCGAATGAATTCTGCAGAATGTCGGTTTCTTTATTTTGAAATAAATTACATCTATCTGCCATCCGATGATCTTTCAAAATCTTTTAAGTGGCGTTTTTTGATGGTCAAACATTACACACCTATGAGGGGTCATCCGCACATGACTTCATAGCGGCCGAGATGATTGCGCGACATACCAGAAAATGGCAGCTGTGATATATCGGCTTTTTAGTGGATGGACAATATCTAAGAATGACTAACAACTAAATCCAAGTTGACGTATGGACATGTGAATCAGTTTTAACATTCGTATTTAATATTAAACTGCGATTTGCAGTATACAGTATCTAATAATGACTAAATTCTAGATATCTATTTCATCAAAATCTACTTGAAGAATCATATGGAGTATTAGATAAATATTTGTATTTCTAAATTAATCAACGTAAGTATTTGATATTTCGTGGTTTTGCTCTTTTCGTAAGTATATTGTTATTTGCAGCTACACATAATCTAATGATGATTGCCAGTTTATGATAAACTGTTCTGAGCATATTGTTCGTAACAGGGAGTGACCTTTAGATTATCATACGGATGATTCTACTCACTTTTCGGTTACGACAAGCTGCACGGGAAAAACATTTTTTGCTTCACTAGATACTCTCTGATGTACGGTGACAAATAGGCACGATCACTCTAGTCAGTGTAATTTTATTGTTATGCTTTATTACATAAAATTTAAACTGGCCCAAGTCAAGAAAGGGTTCACAAGACTACACCCGCCGGGTTATCTAGATTTTAGTATACTAGGTTTGCTCTCTATGTTTGCACACTTTTACGAATTTTGACTTTTCAAGTAACTCGAGTTTGTTTCCTCAATTTTCAAACAAGCTTGATACATATATATTGCTAAATATAAATCAAATATCGAGCTGTTCGATTACCATCACTATATGTCAATAATCACTAGAGTCTTGAAAACCTTCTTTAATGGCTCTCGAAGCATATTATTTCACAAACACATTTTGTTTCATGTAAAAACTAGCTTAGGGATTTACTGTAGAGTTAAGGTGGGTGTGGCCAGTCTACAAGGGATGCGTGCTCTTCCGTGAAACCTGATCTCATGTTTGGATTTTCCGGAGGTCCGTATTTGTCCAATATCTACCAGATAGTTGCTTTTCACCATGTCCTAATTTTTTATTTTCACGAGGTGAAAAGAAAATATGATTTTAGATTTATTAAATCCTAGTTAAAGTGAAATGAGCTGTCGTAGGTAAAAACTTTTACATGTCCATTTTATCTCATATATATATTCCAAAGAGACCATCTGGTGCTTAAAATAACAAATGCATGTGTAAAATTGCAACAATCTTGTAAAACGTAACCCATAATATGAGTTACTTTTTGTCCGCCATACTTTGAGCATTGCAAGTTAACTTTCGGTAATTTTTTACGAAGATTACCGAGTGACCAATAAACACGTGCTATTTGCAGTTAATATACATTCTATTCTTATTACCCTTTGTGTTTATTTTCGTACATCATCATTTCATACCTAAATCAGGCAAAGTTTGTCTACTTCGTCGTTTCAAAACATTCGTTTATGAAATTTTCCACGTGCTGGGTATATCAGGTGATCTCGACCCATTTTTAACTCGTCTCAATGCATTCTCGGCTTTATCATTCTTGACACCTATGATCATGAACTCCACCGAACATGGTGGCATGTTTGTAAAACATGAGTTACGCATACTTTTCACTGTTACATTGTTTTGATTTTGTCATTGGCAGCATTCATGGTAACATTAAAGATCGGGTAAATTGCTTTTAGTGACCTGATATACTTATTCATTTATGCCGATTTTCTTTGGGTATTTGAAATAGCGTTGAAAAAGATAATACAAGCACTTTCCAATAAAAATCACGTCTTACATTTTAAAAGTAAATATAAAACACATAAAAATCGACCGACTTTACCAAAGTCCGAGCGTGTAAAGCACCTAGATCCCTTGACCGAATTACGAAGTACATTTGATATGGCGAAAAAGTTTATCTGAAAGGTCATTGCATACGGAAATACAGCTGGATTTTTTAAGGTACGGGAAAACTTAAATTCTAATAAAACATGTCAAGGGAACAAAAATAATCATTGTGACAGCTTATATCGCTTTAAAATATATCTTAATAATATCAGTCTTCAAACTGTCAAAAAAGTACGGATCTACTAACAACAGTGTGTTATGTTTTGTTTATCATGTATTTTTCTTTTTAAAATATTATAAAATTGTTTGATCATTTAAATAATTCAAAAATTATTTATAAAATTCTCTTCCCTAGAAGATTTCTCGGAGGAATCATGTTTGAACTCATTATTTTGCAAAATTTATGGTCGATATAACGACCGTTTTTTACAGACACATGAGAAATGTTGAATTACTTGTCCAAAATTACAAAATGTAGTCGTGGCCAGGTGTTTTCACCCATATAGTAGAGAACAGATTGGTTATCACACCTATAGTCGTGTATTATCTTTACCGATTGTGGCCCCTATAGTTGTGAATCTTTTATACTGATCGTGACCAGGAGTTATCATCGATATATTTGTGAATCCTTTATACCGATCGTGACCAGGAGTTATCACTGATATATTTGTGAATCTTTTATACCGATCGTGACCAGGAGTTATCATCGATATATTTGTGAATCCTTTATACCGATCGTGACCAGGAGTTATCACTGACATATTTGTGAATCTGTTATACCGATCGTGACCAGGAGTTATCACTGACATATTTGTGAATCTGTTATACCGATCGTGACCAGGAGTTATCACCCCTGTAGTTTTGAATCTTCTTATACCGATCATGACCAGGAGTTATCACCGATATATTTGTGAATCTTTTATACCGATCGTGACCAGGATTATCACCGATATAGTTGTGAATCTTTTATAACGATCGAGACCAGAAGTTATCACCCCTGTAGTTGTGAATCTTCTGTACCGATCGTGAACAGGAATTATCACCCCATAGTAGTGAATTTTCTAATATACCGATCAAGACCAGGATTATCACCCCTAGAGTTGTGAATCATCATTAAGGATCGAGACCAGAAGTTATCACCCCTTTAGTTGTGAATCTTTTATACAAATTTAGTGCAGGATTGATTTCCCCTGTCGTTGTTGTTGTTCTTGTTGTTGTTGTATTCTCCAGAAGTTCATTTTTGTCCAGTTTTACTATCTTGTTAGTGGCTTTTCTTACGAATAATTTAACACTTGTCCTTCTGTGAAGTCTATCGGGAGCACAGACTTGCAGAGATTGTTTGGTGCTCCTCAGATTGTCCTTCGGGACATTACCAATTTAACATTTGTTCATGTCAAAAGATGACATGATATAAACATCATAATGCTCCTGTTCCCATAAAAAATTGTCAGATTCCTATGACGGGCATTTTTGTAGTTCATCACCAATATACGAACAATTTCTATTGTTTCTGTCAAAAATGTAAAACATGTCAATAAATTTTAATTGTTCACCAGCCCTCTGGAAAAAATAAATACCGGGCAGAAGCTGGGATCATCTAGACTGCAAATCATCTAACGTTGTCACTGAAATTGTACCAGTTGGTTTGAGTTATGTTGGCGAAACTAAGTGGCCCTTAAATAAAAGAGTATTCATCGATTCCAGATCAATAATGGGGGTAACCAAATACTCTAGGACATTTCAAACTCTCAGACCATCTTGTCTATGAGAGTGCGTATAATTGAAAAAATATACCACTGGACGATCCCACCTTGATAAACCCCTCGTATTCGAAGAATTTTGGCATTAAACAACTGGCAAACACGTTATCCCTATGGATGTATTTAGTGATCCAGAGTGTAGTGAATCTATCAAGAACTGTGATGTTGTTAATGCATGGAACTGACCAATAAGACTAAACGAAGTACGGACATCGTTCATACAACCGACCTACAAATAATATACTTTTTCATCTCTTTTTTACTTTAACAAAAAATTGGGTCTTCATCACATTCGCAGCACATTTATTCTGTTCCTTTTACAAATCTAAATTTTTTCAGAAGCAAGAATGAACCCCTACACGGATTCTTCAACCCGAAATACATACTGGGAAATCCATTATAATGGACATTGCTTATCACAGACGTAGCCTGCACGCGTTCAAAGGACGAGATCCTGAACAAAATCACGTCTTTTCCTTAAACTTAAATTTACAAATCAAGGCATAGGCGCTATACCACTGGCAATGGATAAATCCACAAAAAGTTTCGAGCTATTCCACATTTTTAAACTGAAGACCTAACCTTCATTTCATATAGCTATACACCTAGCATCGCTTCCAAATTCATACAAACAGGTCTTGCAGTGCCTAGACATCAACCATATTTACACAACACTGTCAATGTTCATGTGCTTAGCTCCTTTCAAATACAATCCAATCGGGCATTGACAGCGGCGTTTTCTATTGTTGAAAATGAAAGCCCCAAAAATTTCAAAATACCGGGAATTCTGTAATTGGCGTCAGAATTTCAGTTTAGTTATGGGTTCTATGAAAGATTATGCCAGACGAAATCAGATTTGAATACGTGGAACCAGACACTTTGTCTGAATGACTGAAAGCCATACTGGTTATAAAATCTCGTATTCGAAAAACTTAAAGCTATGAAAACATTTTTCCCTCGATTTATGACCAGAAGTATCAAAAACTTATAGATTACTTCTCCAATACACTTTACACAACTAAGCCACATAAAAAATAGTTTTTAAGTAACGCACTTACTTTAATTGTTTATTAGACAACTGGTTTTTTTACACTTCTGGAAATCCTTGGTACTCACTTTCAAAACGAGATTTAAAATCACGTGTCCGTATTACTTTCAGGATACCTACAACGGATTCGTTTCGAGCTACCACTTTATATTGGATACCTACAACTTCATAAAACCCCCATATAAGCAAAGATACTGAAGCAGGATCCAGCAAATGATTTAAAAAATGCTTTTTTTTACTTACCATATTGACAGCCGTTAAAGAAACTTCAACAATACTGTACAGTGCTTCCAGAAGCGGTGTAAATCAGATGTGGATACTTTCAATTCTAAACTGCTCCGCATTCACACAATTTTTCTCGAATTCACAGTTCAAAACTTATGGACTTCTCTACTATTTACACACCTGTTCCTTAAAAAATTAAAAGAAGACTTCATTAGGAATCATGACAACTGTTTTTTCACTAAGAACCCCGAAAATTTAAATATAGCGATTGGCTATCCTTTTTTTCAAACCATGACTCTGATTCTACAGATATATACACTGAAGTTGATTAAAAATTTGATTTTAATAGACAAAATATATGTAATACTCGGCATTTCTGTGGGAGTCAATTGTGCTCCTTTATTGGCATCCTGTTCCTTTATTCATGGAGAAGCAGATTCATTCGGAACCCGCTGAATAAAAGAAGAAAAAGATAGCGGTGTCCTTTAATTTGACATTTATATATCGACGACGTTTTGTCAATTTAATAATGACAATTTTCATACATATGTCAATGCGATATATATCCCAGCAAACTAGAAATTAAAGATACAACAGAATCAATCACACACGCGTCATACTTAGACATTTTACTTAATAAATTAACAGACGGGGAAATAACAACTAAGCTATACGACAAACGCGACGATTTCGGCTTTCTCGTCGTAAATTTTCCAAATTTAAGTAGCAATATCCCTCAGTCACCCGCATATGGAGTTTATATTTCACAAATGATCCGATATGCCAGGGCGTGTACAACATATAAAGATTTCATATACAGAGGTAAACTACTCACTGACAAATTATTGACAGAGGGATATCGAAAACCGCGTTTAATGTCAACGTTCAACGTTCCGCAAATTTTACGGTCGGTATAATAGTCTTGTTTGCAACTACTGTTTCACTAAGAGAAATGTTGAGTTGCCTTTTCGTTGGCGGTTGTTCAAACGTCTGTCCAATTGTGACGAGGATACACTCCTCACGTATTTCATTGGACTTGACTTTGTACTCACGGCGGGTGTGACCGGTCGACAGGGGATGATTACTCCTCCATGGCACCTGATCCCACCTCTTGGTTTCCAGAGGTCCGTGTTTGTCCATTTTTACCGGATTTGTATCTATGTCCTGGACATTCTATTAATTTGTACTTTGGTATCTGAAATTTTTTATATTTGATATAAATTTATTTTATATTATATCATTGTCGTCTGCAAACTACTTCCACTTTAAGGCTGCGCCGGCTAATCTCGACCGTTATCACGTTTCGATGGATATTGTATCATATTTATGAAAATCATTCATGATTCCATATATATTAACAAAACATCTTCAGAAGGTTACCAGCTTCATCATTAATCAAATACTTGGGTTTTAATCAGAAGGTTTCGAAGATGGAAGTTTTCAAATATAGGACAATGAGAAATCATTCATTTACTGAAATCTATTTTCATGTCTAGATCTAGAACAGTTTACGTACAACTTTGTCTGAACACTTCTGCGTTAACCATGTCATACTAGTATCATATTATATATATATATATATTTTTTGCAATTCCATACTACTGTATATTCGAATATTTTCGAATGAATAGAATGAATTCATGGACATTGAATTTCGTTGAAATTAAAATATTCTGATATAATTAAGTTAAACTTGTTTTATTAAAGTGAATATGTACATATTAAATTTGTACCCAATCTTTTTGGTAAAAAAGCCCATTCCCCTTTAAGTTAATTTGAATAAGAGAAAAGATAGGTTTGAGTTGAAAAATACCATTTTGGTGCAGTTAAAGAAGGACCTAGGAAAACGAGGATTTACTGTGAAAAACTAGTCTGGGGTTATTAATGTGATTTTCGTGTGACATAGATATTTTGACAAGCCAAATAAATTGAAATAACCGATAAAATACGAAACGTTTGTCTGAAGCAATCTCCATTAATTAGATTATTCAAAAAACGAATGATAGCCCATTAATATTTCACATTTTAACATCCCAAGAGTGATTTTTTATCTGATACACTGAGAATGGATATTGTATGATATCACTTTATACCCGGATCTTTCAGTCTGATTAGCAGACGACCACAGTGCGCATCAATTTCAGACAAATTTGTTACCATCTAACTTCGATAAGGCTCATAATAGTATTAGCAAACAAGTCCTTAAATGAGAACATAACCGTATGTATACATTATAGTTATCGAATGTAAAAAGAAGAATGTTCATCGTCATTGAAATCGATAAACTCGCTTAATCATACTTTGACTTCACCTGCGGGGGACTGTTTGTTTGTTAAATAATTATAATTTTATCCACTTGAGGTGTGTAACGGCAGATAAGACGTAATGGTTTGTATACATGTATATATATATTTGTTGCTCTCTCCAGTTTACAATTTATTTTAGATTTGTCAAACGTAATCTTACACACACACACACACACACACACACACACGCACACACACACCGTTTATCTCGTTATAACAACTTATTTCAGTTATTATACATTGTGCCTCTATACATGTATACCAGCAATTTATGTCGATTTTACTAAACATGCTTCTGTCCTCAATTATGTGAGTCTGATGGATATGGAAAATGTCTTGTAATTGTAATCTAACTTTCACACTTAAAATGATATTTCAATGACAGCATAAAGCATTCCAGCGTTTAGGAAAATGTGCATGTTAGAGAGTAAAGATGGAGTATCTAATGGAGCAAGACATTAAAATACACTGTCAGGATTTTTATTAGTTTTTACATTCTGATGATTAAGATGGATCATGTACAGGACCGCATGTATCCACATGAATAAACCAATGAATCATAAATTGAACCAATATTTACAACTCTGCTACAACAGTTTCAGACGACCTATCATAAAAACCGCAATATGAAAAATATCAAATATGGAATTTCCCCATGGTGTAAAATAAAATCTTTTCCAAGGAAAAATTTGTCACCCATGGTAAAGATGTTGTAATTGAGATACCCACAATTGTCTTGCTTGCACTGTGCACGTAATAAACAGGAAATGGACAGTCGTTGAAACTTATCATCCTCAAACTTGTCCAGTTTAGATCTGTTACAAGTTTCGTATATATCACATTTATGACACGAGTTTTAAATTTTCCTTTATTTGCGAGCCTTTTGAGAATGATATGTGATATGAATGGAAACTCGTGATAGATTAATTTCAACATATGATCTCACATATACAATTTTAACGGTGTTTAGTGTTGAATGAGGGATAGAATTTTATATTCTCTTTTCTGTCGATTCGTCCAAATTGTTCCAATGAGGTCATTTCCTGAGCAAAAATAAGTACATAGAATTTTATATATATTGCTAATGTCTAAATACATACATTCAGGCCTACATTATCATTTTTAATTAAAATCAGCACAAACTTTATCAGATATAGAATCATAAAAAGCAAAATTGCCGACTTGAATACATCAAAATAAATTATCTACATTTTTATTCAAAGTGACGTCACAAACACATCGTCACAAGTCTGTGTATGTAATAAATAAAAGTAGTTCATTTTCCAGCACGTTAGCCAATCAAATCACCACTAGCCTTTATCATACGTGTTACATATAAAATATATCTGTAATCTCTGACGCATCGTTCGTTTCTTTATCATTTATGATATATGTTCGATGAAGAACAGAATCCGTGGATTTTTATAATATTGATACACACTCAATCATTTATACAGCCCTGTCCGCATTCCATTTCATTTGGATAAAATTTATTGTCAAAATTTAACGGGAATCGTCGACGATTTTTTGCATTACGCTTCAGCTATTCAATAAATTGTAGATTAACTGGAAATATTTTATTTCAACAATGTATTTTCTTTTATATTTTTACATTTCCCAAAGGAATATTCCTGACGCCAGTTCTATCTTTGCAAATAATAATAAGAAGGAATACTTCATGATAATTGTAATTATATATGGGATTTAGCGTGGGATATCCCCTTCCTCTTTAAGTATTGAATGTTTCCCGAGGATATATTGCCCCTGTCTTCAATGAAAGATTATATGCACACCAGAGATCCAGAATAAAATTTTACTTACTGGGGCAAGTTCTGTGACGGAAGCATGTATTAAGCCAAATAAAAGTACACTCATTGAATACATAATGGAATGAATATGAAACGAAACAAAATAATATAAAAGGAAAAAATATAAAATGAAAAAAGAATAAAACAGTAGAAATGTAATATGAGAACATGTGTAATGAAGTACCATACCTTAATTGAACTTTTACGTTATAGTCAGATTAGGAAAACGTCATAATAGACCAATTCTTAAAAATAATTGAAAAAATTTTCCACTGAGGATGGCCTGTACTAACAATTTCTCTCTCTCTCTCTCTCTCTCTCTCTCTCTCTCTCTCTCTCTCTCTCTCTCTCTCTCTCTCTCTCTCTCTCTCTCTCTCTCTCTCTCTCTCTTAATTGTATCAACAAGTGGAGTTTGTTTCAGGTCATTTGCTTCGCCAAAGATCCAGACACAAAATTCCAATACGTGCTTGCCTTGCATTAATTAATGGTTATATTCTACCACAGTCCGTTTACATAAGAAGAGTGCGTGCGCAACACACAGATGAAAACAATAAAATGGAATCAATTATGAATAGCTCGTCATACTTACGAATTCCGGTTCTTAGATCATAGAAGAAGTGATAAAATAACTTATTGCTATTGTTTTATCCTTTCTAACCAACACTATATACATTCTAAACCGTCTTGTCTCAGATCAACGAAAGATTTGAAAAGCACATGCCACTAGAATATTTGTTGGACTCTTAATCATTTATTTGCCTATTTTTTGACGGCTGTCAGAATAACGTTGTAAAATAAATATACTGAAATACACGTTAGACTTATATACATGTATAAAAACAGACATTTTATGCATAACTCAAGGTCACATCATTTACTTAGGTATGGTACACACATACTCAAATATTCTCAAAACAATGTAATTGGACAAAGTTCAATTACTTCTTTTAATAAATGTGCAAAAATATATAAAATTACCACTTAAATAATTAAACCCAGTTTGGTAGGTACAACATGTAATAATATATATTAATATCGATGAAGAATGCTGAGAAAGCTGGTTCTAATCGTTTAAGCTGACCTTGTAAGTGCATTTAGTTCATGCATTGACTTTATTGGTATAAACATATTTAAATTTTCAATCAACATTTTTCTGTATAATAAACAAAACATCATTCGACGCATTGCTTTCAAATGGCCTCTCGATTAAGACACACAGAGCCATAAAAAGATATATAACATACTAGACGCATTGTGTGTTCTTTGCATAAACTAGAAATGGCAGCTTCGTGGTCAAGTGTTTATAAAATTTTGCTTCAAGCATTTACGTCTGTCAACTCTAGGCAGCGCAGGTCCGGACCACGCTGGAGAATAAACTAATTTTGTGAGAAAGTTTGCCACTTTACTCACAGAAGCTCGGTGGTGTCTTCCCGGGTACATTGTAACCGGGTTCTATCCTACACCATAAAAAACTGGTTGCCATCATATAATTGAAAACTTGTTGAGAGTAACGTGAACACCATTTGAACAAAGTAAAAATAAAGAATTACCAGTGGATAATCGAAAAGTCAAGCCCATTAGGGTACGACAAATTGTGTATTAAGATGATGTCATTATAAAGAACAATTGCGAATTCCAAAGGGTATGGGACAAGGTGTCCTGACAAAATCAGAAACAAACAGATATCCTATCATTTAGCACCCTTGTAGGAGCCCTTGTCTAAAATACACAATTTTTACATTTTGATTTAACACGGTCGGTGTAGTAATCCTCAGCATAGCAGGTAAATTGAAAATGCATAAATATTTACCAGAAATACAGTTTTGACCTTTGACCTTTCGATCATCGAAAGAGTAGATAGATTTAGAGCATGTATATGGCCATTGCCAATAAACAATGCTTTGGTTGTCTATCATGTCGCTATGATACTAATAATAATATTCATCTTGATTAAAGATTTTTAGATTTTCATCTTGATTAAAGTCTTTTGTTTATATATCTTCAATAATGGGTTATAAATTTCTTTTACACAAGGCGCACTGAAGAGTACGTTTTGTATGATGGTTATCCATTTTACTGGTTCAGAAGGTTATATGTAAATGACTTAGTGTTAAACTCAGAGACTCACATTTCAACTTTGAATCAGATCATGGATAAAATAGTAAAATTAGAAAACAGACAGAATAGAAATTTAGAAAGTGAAATTCTGAAGTACATTTTTGAAATATATCCATACAAACACGTTCTTTTAAATTATTTTGGCTTCGGGTGCGAACGGTTAGTAGCCATTTTGATTTTCTTTTAGAGATGACTTTGATTTCTCGAGTGGGATACCTTGATAAGTAAAACAATGATAGATATATTGAATACCATATAGTGATTGTACTGTTGATGAAAATAATAACAATAATCATCATCATCATCATCATCATCATCATCATCATCATCATCATCATCATTATTATTATTATTATCATCATCATCATCATCATCATCATCATCATCATCATTATTATTATTATTATTATTATTACTATTATTATTATCATCATCATCCTCATCATCATTATCATCATCATCATCATCATCATTATTATTATTATTATTATGTTGTTGTTGTTGTTGTTGTTGTTGTTGTTATTGATGTTGTTGTTGCTGTTGTTGGTGTTATTTTTTCTTTTTTTTAGTTTCGTCATCTTGTCTCTTTTATCATGCTGACAAAAATCTATGAAACCTTGTAAAAAGATATACAAAAGCAATTAACCCCTTGCATTATGTTTCGCAACAAGAGCATAATAAATTAACGTATCAAAAGACTTTGGTTAAATATCATTAACATTACCTTATGTATGATGTAAAATATTTAGATCGGTTTTAATTTTCATCTTAAGATAGGCGTCATGTTCGTTGGAGCTTTGAAGTAGTTGATAAGAAAGAGTATATACAGAGAGAACGAATAGGCCCAGACATATAATTGCGAAACCTATTACAAATTAAAACTAAGAGGCTGATTTAATAATATCTCTAACTACACTGACTACAGTTTTTGAAAAATCGAATTTGAACAACGTACCGCCAATTCTACTGCAATATGACATGACTGTTTTTATTTCATCAAATTGAATCTAACAATTGTTCATCCCGCATTAACGTACAGTGTTAGAATATCGACGTAACAATGCACAGACCGTGATCGTATTTATCAAAGCTGTAACTAATAATCTGCTCTTTCTGTTTGCAGTTTCACTTCATTTCTGTATCGATGAAGGGTGCACTTATTACTGTGTGGCGACCGCTGTACGAGGAGAATAGGATCGTCGCAGTTCGTGGCTGAATGTATATATGTATATTGATAAGTTAATCATGCAATATTTCTCGTTAGCTGGGGTAGGAAATGAGAGGGGAGTTTATTTGGTTATCCTTCGTAGTGATTCGGGATTTTGTTGAGAAAACACATTTTAGGAAAAGTTGTCGATGCGAAAAATTTGAAGGATAAAAGTTACATGTGATCTTGGAATTTAACAAAAATGGTTCATTTCTGCCAGATATTTACATATTGTGAACAAAATAACGAGGATTTAGAATACGACATTCAAGTTAAAGCCAAAAACTGAATGTTCATTAGTGATCAATAAAATAAGCAAATCATAATTCTTTCCATAAAACAGTTACGTTTTAACTCAAAGTAACGCTGTACAAATCATTTAAATTATGTGTGGGTGAAGATTAAATGTTTGTGTACATACGCTTATAAAGAACTTAATTATCCTCAGCGCATGTAATTAGTACAGTGTAGTTTGCTTATTTGCATATGAAAATGATCGCGTGTGATTTTTAATCTAATTATAAAAAGACACGACAAACTCATCGGTCAATTGTGTGGGACAAACTATCTATTGGTTTTTGTGGCAAAACGTATATTGGTGTCAATTTCTGACCACTTCGCGGTGGTAAAATGCATATTATCTCCAAATTAAAGAGAAGCAATTGATGGTATTCCGTTTATTACCTATTTTATGAGATGTTCGTCTGACATACAGTGCCATTTTTAAATTGAGAACTTTACAACGAATGACTAGCAGTGTGCAATATGAGGACTGAACGAAAAACCAAGAGTATTATGGATATATACATTGGTCTTCTTGTTCAAGGGCTTGGGATACAGGTCATCTTATTCTGCAGTAAGTTTTTATTTATTAAATTTTGTTTTGTTTATCTAATGTAAACATCGGGCTTGAGGGTTTTAAGTATGACAGAGTTTAAGTAATTGGGAAATCTTATTTTTCTCACACAAAAATGCCGTTTATATGATTTGAAATTTCAAAAAGTTAACAAAATGTTGAAAACAGATAGCTGATGAATATTGGATATTGATAATGTGATTTCAATGTCCGACTCACTCTTATTTATCAATTTTATCCATGATTTTCCAATATATGTACCTTTACTAATTGCCAAACCTCTACATAAAATCGACAACATTGTATCTTATTCGTTAATCATATCGATGCCATGTGTAAGTTATCTACTTAACTGCCATGATAAAACATACATACATGCATACTCAGACATGAACACATATGTCTTCCTTCCGACACGCCTTTGGTACAAGATGTTATGAGAAACGTGTAATTGGAATAAGGAATAACACTTTACAGACATTGCTATTTAATGATATTTCAAATTGTGTCCTCTTATAAATTTTATAGATCTTGACTATGGTGTGAATTGTTGAAAGAGAAAATAGTACACATCGGAGACAAATTTCTGAAATAATATGTTAATAAAATACAATGTTGTCTAGTTAATGAGATTGATAGAAATTTTGATATTTTGGGGTTTCAATTAAAAATAAATAAGTCGGTGAACTACCTTTATTGGTGTTATAAATGTTGTTTTCCGTCACACTTAGTAACTTGTGAGTCATAATTATGGTAGCGGCAAATTTCAATGATAAAAGAGACAACCGGTTACAATGTACCCTGAAAAAGACCACACTCCTCCCACAAGGAAACCGGCAAACCTTCAAACAAAATAATCTCAAGTTGCAAAGAATGAACTACATTTAGCTATCGGGTTCAAATACGTGTTAAATAATTGGTTTCATCCGACCGGCAAATCTTATTCAGATTATTGTTACCCTTTTAAGATTATTGACTTTTTATGTTTGCAATTAATTAAGTGCAAATTTCATTTATACATTTGTTGTTTTCCGTACACTTAGTAACTTGTGAGTCATAATTATGGTAGCGGCAAATTTCAATGATAAAAGAGACAACCGGTTACAATGTACCATGAAAAAGACCACACCCCTCCCACAAGGAAACCGGCAAACCTTCAAACAAAATAATCTCAAGTTGCAAAGAATTTGTCATTTAGCTATCGGGTTCAAATACGTGTTAAATAATTGGTTTCATCCCGAGACCGGCAAATCTTATTCAGATTATTGATTTCCCCTTTTAAGATTATTGACTTTTTGGTTTGCAATTAATTAAGTTGTTTTATTGATTGTTGAATTTCATTTATACATTTGTTGTTTTCCGTCACACTTAGTAACTTGTCAGTCATAATTATGGTAGCGGCAAATTTCAATGATAAAAGAGACAACCGGTTACAATGTACCCTGAAAAATACCACACCCCTCCCACAAGGAAACCGGCAAACCTTCAAACAAAATAATCTCAAGTTGCAAAGAATTTGTCATTTAGCTATCGGGTTCAAATACGTGTTAAATAATTGGTTTTATCCCGAGACCGGCAAATCTTATTCAGATTATTGATTTCCCCTTTTAAGATTATTGATTTTTTGGTTTGCAATTAATTAAGTTGTTTTATTGATTATTTAATTTCATTGATACATTTGTCCTCACCTCCTTTATCTATCGAATAAATAAGAAAATCATCTTATTGATAAATGACATGTTAAGTCTTTGCTATCGTGCTTGTTATCGTGAAATTGATTTTGATAGTCATTGATAAACAACAGCAACAATAACAACAAGTATTATTATTATTGTTGTTGTTGTTTTTGTTGTCAACATAATAGAAATATGGGGAATATTTAAGGAAATGTATAATAATAATAATAATGATAATAACAATAATAATAATAATGGTGATAATAACAATAATAATAATAATGATAATAATAACAATTATAATAAAACAATTATGCAATATAATACAATTTTATTCCCATCAAACAATTGTATGTATGTATGTATGTATGCATGTATGTATGTATGTATGTATGTATGTATGTGTATGTATAACTTGCACAATTTACCCTTCGAGGCTGGAGAAAAAATCAGAAAACAAAGGGGCTTCGGCAGCTGATAAACCGTTTCTGCTAATACATCAAAACAAAAGCATATTACGAAATATATTAATGTGACAGATTTGAGTGTCGCTCAGGCTGACCTTTTCACATTTTGCGCTAATTAGAGTAATGTAACCCACATTGTTTTGTAGAAACTTAATGACTTTGGATTATGTCTTGTAACTGGCGTGTAATAAGAGCATGGCTGTTACATAAGCGAATACTAAACACCTAGTTTTACGAGCAGCTTTCCACATTGAGTCCTATAATCTGATTATCTAGCAGTCTCTGTTATTACCTTTATACCCAAGTATAATGAAAATTAGATGGGACATCTCAACTTTGTTAACAATTTTTTTTCAAAAAATAACCAATTACAGAGAATGCACTTATATGCCTTGCCCGTATTTCTATCTTAATTTCTATTGGAAACTTTCTTTGCAAATACTGTACCATATAATTACATTTATCGAGCCTGTTCCATTTGGAAATTAATTCCAAACGGCGTCATCTGTGTATATTTTTTTCCTGGTGATTTTTTCTATCGACATTAAGCCTTCGTCCCCTTTGAACTCCACTAGTTCTTCATGTTCTGTTATCTGATAAATTCCAAGAAATTTCCACTGATCAATTGATATGAATATAACAACTCCAAATTGATAACTAGTTACCGCGGTTGGAATGTCATTGTATTCTTCTTCAGAAAGAAGCATTTGATAGATAAATATTCATAAATGCAAGAGCCATATAGACAACAGAATATGTAGCAATATTACGTGGGAAATGCAGCCACAGTCCCTGTTAACATAAAGGAGGTCATTAAAAAGATGGTTGCTTTGATAAAAAGGCATATTTATGATGTTAGATATTGGAGTGATAGGCTCACTGATTCAACAAACGATTAATTTCCTTGAAGTTTTAGAAATTGTAAGTGCTTGTATATAAAAGTGTAATGTACGGTAGGGATAACCAAGCAAATGAATACCAACGTTTAACGTGGATGCTTGATGTAAAAAAAAACTTTTTACAATGAATTTGCGTTTTTATTCATTAAAAGATGGAAACCTGTTAAGATTTGTATTGTTAATATAATCCTGTCTCGAAAAAATAAACATATATTGTATTACGTTTATAATGATATCAATTTATCCAGATTCCTTACAACTTTTTTCTTCTTAAACGCTTCTTTCTCCCACTGACTGTAACGTTTTTGTCCTGATATTATGTAAGCATTCTGAAAAGATTTATCATTTCTGTGTGGATAGTATGAGTATAATGCACGGTTAGCCAATATATTTCGTTATTAACTTTTTATACCTCGTTTATTAACTGGAAGGCTAAGCAAGGTCATTGGTGCCGCACCACGGAAATATTTCATGGTATGCAATTATCAGCAAAAGCAGATCAGAATACACGTAAACGTTCCCCACAGCCTCTGCACCAAAGACATACATCAACCCCATATGTAGAAACCAGACGATAGAACTTGTAATTACTTTGTTTGTAAGCATGCAGGGATGAAAGATCTGTCGTATACTTAAAGGACATCAGTTTGATGTTGAAAAAAGTTTATACTAAAGGATTCACCATTCAGTAAATTGTTTCATGAATCGTTTTGCTATGGCTTCCCCAGGAGACTGACGTTGTGAACAGAACATTGGAATTTTTGTTAGTATTTGTGGTGCGGCGGCGTTTATGTATAATAAATTTTGAAATAATGATTAGATATTCAGAGTCGGCGTTTATCAGATCATTTTTTTTGTTTTTATGTCTGTTCATGTATAAATAAATAACAAATTCAGACAAATGTCCCATCAGTTTGTTAGACTAGTGTTGTCACCACTGTTTCTCCATTGGGACCCCTATTGTTGAATGGTTATAACATCGCCCTTCATTACCTTACATTTCCCGCGTCCACACAAGGCATGACAACCGACTTCTTAGTTGATTATTCAAGTTTGCAAGTTTTTTGCGCAGGCTCAATTGACATTTTCGGGTTACCGGGTTTTGTCTTCATCTTTGAAACTGAGTAGCTGATGATTGTGGTATGAAACGCGCACAACAAACAAACCATATAAGACGATTTCTTGATTTTAAGATATTGGTTTTAAGAGCATGCATTTAATTGATAAATGTTCCACAAAATCGTGTTTATGAAATGTCAAAACACAAGCTAATACATATGGACCTTTGGAGTTTGTTCATATTTCATTTTCATTTTCGGTTTTCTGTCTTCAAGAGTATTTTATTCATACGCAAATATGAAGTCTATAACGGGTATGGTCATCTTAATACGGTAATGTACAGATGTGTGTCAAAATATAGAAAATGCAGCGTTTTAAATTGTTTACTAGCACAAGTTTTCAATATTTATCGGGATATCACAAATTAATTTATCTTCATAAATAAACATCAAAAGCTTCATAATTGTAGATCAACATTTACATTAACTAATGGAACAGAATTGCAAAAACCATTGATTGTTTATAACAAGTTCACACCTGTTTGAAAAGGATATAATTTTTTTCATTTGAGTTACGGTGGTAACGTACATATTACAATTTCGAAAGTCATGTGGTGGAACGTTCTTGTCATTTCATCTTGTTGTAGCAAACAAATATTATGTCAGCATAGCCTGAACATCTGTTCATATGTTTTACAGATGTCAATGTAACTCAGTGTTTCAAATGTCATCAAGATTTGCTTGTGTGAGGTGCTGACTAGAAACGTTATTGATTTGGTGGATTTACGCCCTAGGCAAAGGTCAAACGGTTTCGTACATGCATTTACCACATAATAACTCATATGCATATGCATTTACGACAGAGTCACTCATACGTACATGACTTTAACATAGTAACTCGTACACACACAAACTCAAAAACACTGTGATACATGTTCATATCTCCCGTGATAGACTTTTGGTCAAATACCTGCAGTCGTGTAACATCGAGTCATACAAAATAAAATCCCACAAAAGTCGACAAGGAACAATAAGTCACTGTGGTTTTGATGTATGTATAATAAAAAATACACAGTATGTATTGCCTTAACGTCCAGAGTTACATAGATGAAAGGAAATGGCGATATCTTAAAACAAACTCGGATGGAATTTAATGAGTCCATCCTGATGTCAATAGATAGTACATAGAATACAGTTCGCCTCTTGTATCCCTGCGACACAGAAGAAGTATACCTTCAGTAGGCGGACTACTGTTAGCGGTAGACGTGGCAGTGAAATTGAAATTCATTTCAAAAAGAGATAATATTAATTGCATAACGTTCCTTTATTTATTTTTCAAGTGATGTTGTTGTATTGTTTTTTAGCGTCGCACTCAAGAATCTTTCACTCATATGGAGACTTCATCAAATGCCGGTGAAAAATTTCAAATTTTGGCCTATGCTAGGCACTTACGGGCATTGAGGGTTCTTTAACGTACCGGCACCTTCTGTGACATGGGACCTCGGTTTTTACTGTCTTATCCGAAGGAAGGAAAAGCCAGCCGATTAAGTGTTCTTTTGTTTTCTGTGCTGAATTAATGCATCATCATCGTAAAAAGAACATAACTATTAGCACATAATAAATAAACAAATAACCAGTACCATTAAGGAAAACCCACAATGAAAATGAAAATGTCAGCATCGACCCGTTTATGACATTTGGTCGTAAACGTGCAAGTCGTAAAATATCACATTTAAGGAACTGCAGACTGTAGTTTCTGATGAGCAAAAGGCTTGATACCTTATTTTATAATAGCACTGACCACATGCACTTGTTAAGAGATAAAAACATAAATTTAAAATACAGCCAACGATTTTACGACATTGATGTTGTCAATGTGAATGTTTTAAATATTACTGTAATAGTTGTTCACAAGTTTACAGACACCCTCGAAACATTAATACACCCGCACTAAAATATGATTTTTCAAATGTTTGTCACATTTTGATCAATGTTTTCGGATAGAAACACTAGTGTGACCACAGAATATGGAATACTTTCTTCAGATTGAAAAATTTGTTAAAGCATTAATTTTGAAATCTGATTTCCATGATTTGTTGTATACACGAAAGAATTGTTTCTCAATCAAATGAATAGCGCATAATAATCAAAATTGCAGAAAATATGTGATAGTTATAGTATACAGATGGCCTGTATGCAGAGTCTTGTGAAGCTTGTCTTGATCTGGACGGATTTGACTTTTGCGTACTGATAGAATTAGACTTGCAAGAGTAGTCGCTGCTACTTTTTCTGAGTACGGTTATCCACGAAGAGTGGGTAGAATCACCTGTATGTTAATAAGTTAAAACCCACCTCGCCATGTAATGTGACAATAACATTCTGCAAATACTGGGAATATAAACTATTTTAACGAACGTCAGAATCATCTGGCTACATTTTAAATAACGCCTAATAGGTACATCAGTGTTTCCCGTCAGAATCCTCTGGCCACATTTTAGTCATGTCATTTGCTAATTTGTAATTTGTAATCGATTTCAATGTGCTCACTATTAAACATTTCACATTGAAAGTAGCAAAAACAGTCATAATATCTTATGCTGCCGCGTTCGAATGACGTTTGTAAAAGCACTTACGTAACTTGCATGAGACTAGGATTGTGTTCGAAATCAATACCTAGATAATGCCAATCAGTTTCAGGACTAACTAAACACAATTACACACGACTTTTCATTTTCTTGATAGAATGGGTTTAAATTACATGACTGAGGGATCGGCACATTATATCGAACAAAACACTAGTAGGGGATGATATTGCTTCATGTAATAGAAGTATTGTGAAATATATGTAACATACATGCAATCTGAATTTAAAATAATTGTTAGAAATATGTTTGTTTGATTGGATATGATAAAGAATACCAAACTTATAATTTTACAAAAAGTTCCAAACAAATTCCTAAGACGACCTTTTCTGTCAATAAGATTTCAGCATTTGAGCTCGAATTTGATATACCGGGTAAATGTTTATTTCAGAAAGTTTGTAAGGTTGTTTGTTTGTTTGCTTGCTTGTTTGTTTGTTTGTTCGTGTAAATGGTGTCTCACGTCACAGAAAACAACGTTTCTGTTCTACAGTAACAGCCACTTAATTATGTTGGTGTGTGTAAAGGCCAATCGCAATGTACCAAGGATAGTCTCACACACTTTCTGGACCTCCACTGACTTCCGGGTTTTCAGCTGCGATGTCCCTACTTCTCGAGACGCTGGCCCTTGAAATTTTTTGAACATGCAATTTCAACATGAATATATCGTCAAACAATACAGCACTTAGTGTACGTTTGAGTAATATATTTTCCACATTTTTCTATTTTCGGATTATTGTAGTTGTATAAACCTGTTGCAACGGAAAACAGTACCAAACCGTCTTCAAACGCAGTCAACAGCTAACCTAAATCTGTAAATGCTATTATAACAAGATAATGGGTCATGTGTGTGACCACACACTACAATACGCGCTTCTTTGTAATGTCGTAATTAGATCGTTAAACCATGTAATCGGAAGTAAATTTTCATTGTATTCACAAGTCCACAAAACAAAAGACTTTTGTTTGCGCAGTCATATTTGCGATCATGTGTTAGTAAATACAATCTTTATATATATATATATATATATATATATATATATATATATATATATATATATATATATATATATATATATATATATATATATATATATATATATATATATATGTATATATATATATATATATATATATATATATATATATATATATATATATATATATATATATATATATATATATATATATATTTATTTATTTATTTATTTATTTATGTTTGTGTGTGTTTTCCGTTCAGTTGGGTAGAAGATAATTGTGTTTGTGGAAACTTAATTTTCTAATAAAGGACTATAAACTTAATTTAAAAAAGAATGTCTATTTCAGTCATATTTCAAGTACCAGATATACCTAAGGTGGAATTTGTATGTAGTTGATAGCAATTTGTTTAAGAAGTGAAATATGCACTCGTATGTGTTTTGTATACAGATATCGGATGAGTTCTGTATTTCCGGAAAATGCGATGACAGCGACAGAATCTTTATGTGAAAAATATGAAAGAATTGAATTGACTGACTGTTTACGAGACGATATAATATATCATGATATGGACCAGATAAATAACTGCTTAAAATACAGTGTTAGGATTCTATCTTAGACAAACACCACAATTTAAGTTAGTTATTTATTAGAATCCTTTTTGGACGAATTCTGAATCATAAAATTTTTTGTGCAAAACCATTTAACAGAAAATTTAGAACAAACACTGACTTCCGGTTTCAAAGTAGCCCCAAGTATGGCATGGGTTGGGTCTTTTGTTGGTCCGTAGTTGGTTGTGACTTTATTGTGGCAATAAGATCGTATAAAGATTGCTTTGATAAGGCTGTATCTAACGAGCAAAGTTCTAAAATCGATAAATCTCTAATATCATGAACTTGATTGACGTATTTGACATTTTTAATTATAAATATCCAAATTATATTACCTTTCGAGACAGAATGGTTAAAGTTGACAATGGAAAATGAGAATAAAATAAACATGATGATTTTTTATCACCGTTGTATGTAATATCTTTTTTTTTCAAGAAAATTGCGATTGATTCTTAAGTAACATCAAACGAACTCCCTCATCAGAGACATTGCATGTTATAGAAAAGAAAAAAGAGAGTATAGCACGTCATTTAGCACAGTATCGACTTGCTGCATTCTAGGTAAAAAGTTAATCAAGACATTATGATAAAAGAACTTCGGTCAGGCCGTATAATTATTCCTTCGTCTAAAATATTTAAGTTGGCTTTTTGTATGTCAGGCCACAATTATACCGAGATAAAACAATTGGCGTTTGATAGAAGAAAACACCAGGAGTGGATCGGGCGAAATCAATGAACTTGGTCAATTGTCTTAAAAGCGTTATTCATCATATATCCTGTCTTTTATAGTTACACAATTCGCTTCAAAAGAGTGTAATTTTAAGCTGTCTATTTTGTTAGCAACTATGCATCTTCCACAGTGTTGGAACGGTTGACTGATGGGTATTTTTCGATATTGTGTCGTATCCCAATTTTTCAGATAGACTTATTCATATTGACGTTTAAAAGAATTACTAAAAGGGTGAAACGAATGGCGGAATTTATACTTAAACAGAACATAATATGTTTGAAATAGATTAATACTTAATTAGTGGCACATTACTTTAATGTTCAGTCTTGCCGGTATTTGATTTAATTAAACAATGCATTCTCTGCAATGTATTACAATATTAGGTCATCTACAAAATGATTCAGTACTTTTTGTGTTGGACAAGATGCATGCCATTATTGGTTCATTTAATCATGCAACATTACGTTGTACAAAATATTTTAATGCACTGCATTTAAAATTTCATCACTGAAAGAAAGATAAATAGATACTAAGATACATACATTTACATACATACGTACAGGCATGGATGGCTGGACGAACGGAGAGAGAGAGAGAGAGACAGACAGACAGACAGACAGATAGAAGGAAATAATGATATATATTAAGTATAACAATTTCAAATCGATGTTATTTGATTCATATAAAAGTTTATATTTCTTTCATTTTACACCCTTTATGTGTCCGTTGAAGAGATCCAATTTTTATTACGTACATGCCTCATGCTAAATAGAATTATTGTGATTCTCAAGGAGATAGTTTTTCTTGTCATTGCAAACCATTCCTGTTCACAGTTAATGTCCTTGTTTTACACTACAAATGATAGTATAATGCAAATATACTAATTTGCAATTCAATAAAGCGTTTTAATGACTTGTTGTCTGCGTTATCAGGCGCTTTGAGGATTCTAAAATCTATCGCAACATCAGTTTAATGAATCATGATAATCAAAGGGAAATATGCCAATTTTTAAGGGTTTATTTCTGGAATCATGTGTAAATGGTGCATGAAACAAACTAGTGATCATATTTCATCATTTATCCTTGATTAGTTTCACAAAATTACCTCACAAACGACAGTTCTAAATTGAGCATCAGTATCGGTTTTGTCGCAGATTATATAACGTTTCAGATAGGAAAAGAGCAAAAAAAGCCAACAAGTATTTAGAAAGTCTTACACAAAGTAAAACAGTGTATATATTGATCAAAACTTCACGAATCAAATTTGAGCTACAAACATTTCGTCTAACGTATTCCGAGGAAATTTTATCATAAACAGTAACGCTGCGTCTACGTATTTTCGTAATGTATATATCTATTATGCGTTTTACGGGATTATTCATATACGTGTATGTGGAATGGTCTCTTTCTGGATACATTGTTAGCGTGTCCTCTACCCCACCACTAAAATCTAGCTGCCACTATATAACTGAAAACTTGTTGAGTGTATAACGCAACGTTAATATATATATATATATATATATATATATATATATATATATATATATATATATATATATATATATATATATATATATATATATATATATATATATATATATACCTTCTGTTAAAATTTCGTAATCTGATTGGTTGAGAGGGACGTGAAAATTTCAATGTCAGCCGCTCATTTACCAAAGATAAAGATGCCAGGGTGACATTCCCAAAAATATCACATGCGCTAATGTTAGGCGCTTACGGTTCGTCCATGTGAGAGCGTAACCAAAACGCTTGTAGATTATTTGTTTTGTATTTTAGCTTGCTGGTTAAGAGTTGAATGTAAAATATCTATAGTTATATATTAAAGCAAACAAATATTACACTCGGTGTAATAAAATATATGTGATATTCATGAGAGGGTGACATTACATATTTTCACCCCTCGGAAAGCATTGTTGAACTCGCCTCGGTCAACAATGCTCCCTCGGGGTGAAAATATACAATATCACCCTCTCATGAATGTAATGTTTACATATTACATGACTCTCTTATCATCTAGTTTCTGATTGGCTCGTTTCTTATTTTCTGTCTCAAGCAATCGCTATATTAACCCATACATCGCTTCATAGGTTGATATAACCCGAATAATTCAAGTCCGCTCCGTTTCCGATTCTCTACATATTACAAGGTTAATGCGGTGGTCGTAGTGAACGGAATATAACGACTGAATTATTCGGATTAAGGTTGATATATCAATACAACACATTGAGGTTGTACACAAAAATAGCACAAAGGAATTCCCGAACTTTGACACGCTCAGCGTTCATTGTATAATCATTTCTGTCAAGCTATATTTAGCGTCGAGGATGTACATTCAAAATAGTAGACGACGAGAGTGAAAACAAAGGTTTTCATTTCGCCACTATTGATGATGATAGTATCCAAACATTATTGGAAGAGAAAGATTCTCAAAATACTAGACGTGCAACACATTTAGCCATTTAAAACGGTTGTATTATAGTTGTTCATCCTTAATAAGATCACAATATGTGGCTAGACTCCCACATCTTACTGACATTTACGAGATTTACAAATTGGTGGCAAACTAATTAAATGTCATGTAATAAAATAACTAACAACCTGATTTTCGGTATATATATATGGAGCTATCAACCCAAGAAAGCGATATTATCTCTCGGCCTTGGCCTCTGGAAAATATCACTCTCTGGGTTGATAACACCATGTACTAACCTCAAAACAGGTCGATAATTATAAAATATGTATATATGTACCTATAAATATATATATATATATATATATATATATATATATATATATATATATATATATATATATATATATATATATTTAGAAAGAGTTCAAAACGTCACATTTCATAATTTTCTTCTTTAATTTCTAAAAGCGCTTTCGCCTTTAAAGGCTTTTCAGACAGAATACGTGTTGTTAAGATACCATTGTTAACTACGATGTCATAGTGACGTTACAAGATAGTGGTTATAAAAATAAGTATTAATAGGAACAAAACGATTACTTTCTATTAAGTTTTAGATTGAGCAGTCTTATAAAGAAATCTTCTTTGGCTATTCTCACTGCTTGTTCTTCAGTCCACATTTTGAAGAAGGGAAAATTTTAAATTTCCCCCTTCCGCATGTTGCGAAATGTTCACAGCACGATGTATTACGTACCGTGGGATCCCTTATTTGTTGTTTATGCACCCTTACTGAAGACATATATATATATATATATATATATATATATATATATATATATATATATATATATATATATATATATATATATATATATATATATATATATATATATGCCAGATATAGGTACAGCAGCACAAATTTTGACCTTTGCTATGGAATGTTGCGATACGGAGCCTCGGTTTTGAAATATCATCCGAAAGACCTGTGATGAACTGTGCATAGCGAAGGATTAGTCATTACTATCTTTAAGGAATTACTTAGTTACGGGAAACGAACCAAGGACCTTCCGCTTACAGGTAGAGCTCTCTGCTACTGCTAGACCACCATGAGTGGTCTTATACAAAAATAAGAATAGGATGAATAGCTACGTACTTTGTATAATATAAAATTATATACCTTAATTTGCATCCCTTTTCCAATTCCAGTTATTTTTGTTTTAAAAATAACAGTGACCAAGAAAAACAAGTAAGTCGAAATGTCAGTATCTGTACATTTTGATTTAATAGACTTTGTATCAAATTTGTACATTAATTTTCACCATCTGCTCTGTTGTATATACCATGTAAAAGTTAAACTTTGTATTAATTATTTATAATACGTAGTTTTAAAGATTGCAACTTCCCTGTTAATACATGATATCCCATATTGTCTAACGATTTATGTTCAGAATATTCATGGGAATACATTTTGTATACCATCAAATTTGAATTAAGGACTGTCTAATTTCTCCTTATTCTTTTAAATGAGTATCGGCTATATTCATTTAAGATGTACTATAAAATACTTTGTTTCGATGTCTCGAAGTAAATCTTCTCGCTTCTATTTTGTACTTCAATGACATTTTCAGGCGACATGTCCTATTTGGTAACAGTAGAATGTAGTAATGAATTAAGGGTACTTTAACGTGGCACATCGTTATATTTGTGGCATAGGTATTCTTTAACGGATTTTAGTTTACTTTTTCTACCATAAAATACTTCTATTACATAAAAGTATAATTGCACTGTTTACTTGGGGTGAAAAGATCTATGCCGCCTTAAAATCTTTAAGATACCCTAATATAAAATATGTGAATATCATGCAGATGAAACGTTTGTTTCTATCTATTTGATTTTTTAGGTATCGATATTTTTAATGTAAAATGGAACCTCACTACTAAGATTTCCCAACTGACTGACTCAGGGTGGTATGATTAGTGAGTTGGTCTCTTAAGTGGGTGGACTAATTTGATATTAATTCAGAATTTCGCAAGAGACTTAATATTTGTGGTCTTAAATGTCAGGTGGTCTCCTAAGCAAGGTTATTTTAGGAGAAGTTCCACTGTATTGACTCATTAATGAGTTGCCTTTTCGTTGGTGGTTGTTAAGACGTCTGTACCACTTTTGACGAGGATTCGTTCCTCACGTATTTCATTTGGACTTGACTGTGGACTCACAACGGGTGTGACCGGTCAACAGGGGATGCTTACTCCTCCATGCCACCTGATCCCACCTCTTGGTTTCCAAAGGTCCGTGTTTGTCCATTTTTTCCCGGATTTGTGTCTGAGTCCTGGGCATCATGAGGATTTATACTTTGGCACTAAAAACTGTTTCGATATATTATCAAAAGTGCCCCCGAATAATGGCAACAAACAAAAAAACGTAAAACAAAATGAGTGCATTTTGACCTTTTCACCAAATTCGACAGGTTTTCATGGAATATATGCATCAAGTGTGGCATGCCAAGACGGGACGCCGACTCCTTTCGGACACCTGGTCCTGTCCAGTTTAGAATTCACAAGTGTGCTTCGTGCTGAGACCGTTGTTTTATCTAATTTGTTGTATTCTAATGAACTTGGAGTTTCAAATATCCACTGGTACTTTTTCTTTAAACTTATAAAACCCAGTATTTATCAAATGAATTATATAACATTGATACAAAATTGTAATAGGGTCAATAACACAATCTACAAATAAATGTGTACTCAACAAAGACGGACTTTTACATAATTGACCTGTCGCCAAATGCCCGACATGGTATCTTTTGGCAAACGTTCTCATTATGACGTCACAATCAAATGGCCCATCAAACATATGTGTGATTATGACGTCACGATCGAATGACGTCAAAAACACACATGGCGAGCCACGTTTCAGACATTTGGCGATAGGTCAATTCAGAATTGGGAACAAGTGTAATAGAGAGGTAAACTTCCCCTGTCTACCTGACATAGCAATTGTGTATCATAAGTAAAATATGGATCAGAACACTCAGTATAATCCTTTTAACCCTACAGACCACAATGGACCAATCTAAACAATATAAAAGACCATACTATCTAGAAACTTAGGGTTGAAAGGAATAACCAAGGTTCCACAAATACTATCAAATTACTTAATTCATTTCATGATAGAAATCTTAACCAGATACGGAGCCCAATACTTTCGTTTCTGCTTATATAGGCAAAGCAAATATATATAAATAAAAACCGAAAAATCACATTTGCTAAACTGCATCCATTCTCTTAAAACTTCTATTTCCAAAACAATTTTGTTTGTTTTCTTTTTAGAAATAGATAAATTAAAGAATTATGTTGACGACAAAAATACTGATTAAAAAAACAGTTTACAGATAATATCATGTTCTCCAGTTTTTTATAATAATGTTTTGTATCAATTAAGTCACTATATTGAATATAAATAGATTTTGAAGACTACACATATAAAACATTTAGATTTTGAAGACTACACATGTAAAACATTTGAACTATTTTTTAAACCCTGAGTCATCCATATGAGACTTAATCTAGAGGATATGGCATGTTGAAAGACACGGATTCGCACAAGAGCATTATATATGCCTACATTTATGGGTTTCCTGTAATGGTAACATCCAAGATACATATATACCAAGAACAAAATACTGACATAATTTATTCTGTTGAGAAAAGGATCAAATGTACAGTTAAACTTGTCTATAAAGCTCATTCAAGGGAACACAGGTGATCTTTATAAAGAAGTTTATTCAGTATAAAAACGTTAACAAAGGTTATGTTTGAATGACTTTTATATGAAAGTGTCCCTTATACAGAGGTGCTTTCAATGCAAGCTTGACTATGTATCACAATTCATTACATATAAAATATGCCTTGATTATATTCAGTGTTGGACAATTTAGAACTGCACAAAACGTTTGGAATTAATCTTCTAAAAGGGAAAATCCAGAATTTTGCAAACTCAAGATCATTGCCATTTTACTTAGCAATGGAAGCCATACACATATATGGAAGATTGAGAGTAACAGCGCGGTTGCCTCTTATGCTATGTTTACATGGGTTTCTCTTTTTGTCTATCTAAGGCTTTCGTAATTGCGCTGAACCACCATCATGTAGGTGTGACATCATTGTTATACATATATTGCTATACAGTCTTGTAATCAAATAAAATTAAAACATTCATAAATCACTCAAACGTTTGGTTGGTTTCTAGTATTATTGCACAAGTAGACTGAAGTTCACAATGAGTTGCATATATCGTTTCCAAAACATTAAAAATTCTCGGTAGGATTGTGTGCAAGGTTTCGATCATCTTTCTTCGTTACCAATACTGTTAAAATACAATTGTTTGTTTGTTTGGTTGCTTGGTTTGTTGGTCGGTTGGTTGCTTGGTTACTGGTTTACGTGTTCTAAAAATATTTGACTTTAAAAATAACATGACATGAACCCAATCATGAACTTCATCCATTTTGCTGCTTCATTCCATACTTATTTTTCACTGTATGCTATCATATGATCTAAAACTAAAATATATGAAACATTCTTTGTGGACTGCCTAATCATATTATGTTATACCTTAATGAGATTTCATACGAGACTCGTAACCACTCTTTGGGTTGTTTTGTTAAATACTATATGTAGTCATTTTAACTCCATACAGAAGTAGTAAGTGCACTGTTTAAGAATGTCAAGAAAACATCATGTCGTTCTCTTGTCATTCTTAAGTTTAAGATGTCTAATTTGTAACACTGCAATCATCAACTGTTCATGCATAGCATTATTTTTTCTCTCGAGAAAGCATTTCACATTTTACACCGCACTCAAAACATTTGCAGTCATTTCGGGACGGCCAGTTTTAAGGCGAAGAGAAACGTACCCAGAAGGAGACCACAAACCACCCCTTATTGAAGTGGAAAATTTGCCTCTCACGCCTTTGTACGTACGCCATTTACTGTTTTATTTGCTGCTTTATGAACTTTGCTTTCGCCGAATTATTGGCATTTGTGTAATTGTAATTGCCATGTGCTTACTTTGATTCCTATTTGTGTGTGAAATTAAATGTTAATGATCAAGATATACGTTTCTCTTGATGCAAGGAAGTTGTCTTTAAGTAAGTTTTAAGAGAAGAATGATATTTGATCACGTGACTTCTTCTTGAATTATTACTTTACAGGAAAAATCCTAGACATCACTGACTTAACTGAAAGATAGCCATGTAAACGCTGGACAGGAAACCTTAAATGGCAAAATCGATGTTGTTTTTTACCAACATCTCGTAAAAATGACTTTGATTATATTTGGCTTTTCTGTCGAATTTTAAAATGGAAATTGTTTGTAACAAACTGCATATTTCGTTATATCCTGCATTGAACTGCGGTTTTTGAGGCTTGTCTATTTCTCTCCTTCAGATAATCTGATAGAGATCAAAATTGCTACTTTGTGTTCTTGGCCCATATATGCAACCATTTTTCACGAGGAAATTGATTTATACTTAATACACATTTGACGTTCGTGATATTGACAGACTAAATTGATGTAATTATAGGTGGCGGATTCAAATGTTGCCGCTGAATTATACGTTAAAGTATACAGATTTTGCTATCGGCTGTCGTCATCACGAAAAACAAACTATTCTCAAATCTTAAAATTATTGTTTTCCATGTTTTGCAAAAGTGCTATGACCTTCACACCGAAACGAAACCAGTAATTTTATCTTTCTATCTCTTATGCCTTATTACTTTATTTTAGGGAAATGACACCTTGGGCGTTTCATTTGTATACAACTTGATTATGGGTCAGTTCTAGATAGGCAGTTTGATTTGATTTTCATTAATAATACGTCATTCCCAGTAGGACAGTGTACCAAAACATCATACTATATTTCATAAATTAATGACACGAAACGTCAGAAATATTTTCATAAATTTCTGCTATGAGCAAACATTAGGATAATTAAATGTTTATAATGTTGAAATCTATATAGCAATATACGATTTATCAAATATGCGACTTCATCCAGTCCTTTTATGTCTTAGCGCGTAAACCGCTAAAATTGACCGTGTGTTTTGATATTTCGCTTTACAGTAAATATATTACAAATTTCATTAAAGGCGAAAATTTGTTGAACTGCAAAATGTTTTAACAGAAAACAGAGAGACTTGTTCTAGGGTAGGGTGTTTACGTCTGGATAATATTCATATTGCAATATAAAACAATTCCCTTCTAATAGCAATTAAAATCTGGATATACTGATGATAAAGTATATGGGAGTCTTCGTCACCCTTATACGCCCTAACTGGGTGCAAATTGTAACAATTCGCGATGAAAAATGGACATATTTGTGTACAGAGAAACATTTTGACTTGTAACGTGGCTTCCAAATATTTCATAGACCAAACACCCATAGATACGGTAGATTAGACGTATATCTGATTAAGAAATGCACACAAACAGAGGTATATTTATATATATTATACCTTCTGTTAAAATCTCGTAATCTGACTTGTTGATAGAGATGCGCGTACGGTTCGTCCAAGTGAGAGCTTTTATATAAAAATATATATTAAAGCAAAATTCATTCTGGCTTTTTATCAAAGCCATGTTAATGGTAAGCAAGGCATTACGTTAGATATTTTATCATAAATGATACTAAACTATATTTTACACAATCGATTTCATTCAGTTTTTTCAACAGAAAATTGTGTTTTTTATGTTCCACGACGTTAGAGACTTATCTGCAATAAAAATACTTGGACAATATAGATATGAATTGCTCGTGGTCACCATCCGTATCGTTACACACTTATCTAGACGCATAGGAACGAATCCTCTGCTATCGAACCCACGACATGCCAGCGGTCATATCATATCGAGGTTACACAACACATGGTTCCAATATGATTGTTGTAGAAGTTCCAAGCCAGGATTACTTAAACAGATAACATCTATAACACAGAAACGTAAAAGTAAAAATACGGATTTTTCTCCAAAAGTTCGGCGATTTACGACCTATATTGCTCGTTAGTATGCTATAAGTCACAGGATTTCGTAAGTATTCTGACGTGCGAGTAAGCAAACAAAATATTTGTTTTTGTTGTTGTTTTTTTTATGTATATGCGTATTAATTATTTGGACAGCAAGAAATTTTAAGACCGTATCATGTAGTTGACTCAACAATCATAACTTAAGATATACTGAAGACTTTTTAGTCATATTAATACTGATACGTATCATCGAACCAGGCTATACCGAAATAGAAGATTGTTTTTCAAATAAACAGGGTTTTCAAACCAACTGGGTTATAATGATAACAAAGCTATTTAACTTGGGAATCAAAATCATTTCTGTGTAACAGTATTCAATATAAATGTATTCGACCGTATTATGTTACATCAAATATTTCTGATATATTAGCTTCGAGGTTTCCGACATGACTAGCATTCAAACCAACTTCCGAAGGTCACTGGTAAATGTTGGGTGGATATGGCATTAAGCGCCACCACCTAAATCACGAGGAAAACTTGTAAATGCCGTGCTGTCAATTGTTTACGAGTTTTGATTGGTTTGACGTAAGCATTTAATACTGTAAACCAAAGCTATAGGTGAAATACGATTACTTGTACCATGATTCTTCACCGAAAGTAATCGATTTCTTTCTATCGTACATTTGATGAATAGATGCCTTTAGATTAATATAACACACTGGCGAAAGTTTGCAAATTACTTGCAACACTGTTTAAGATTCCAAGTCGATCGGATTTTTAGTACCAATAGTGTTTTTTCCAAGAGAATCAAAACAGTATGAAAATTGGGGTTTTAGTCAGATTGGTCGGTAAATGTGTTCATCACTTCGTAAAAATCAACAATAAAACATGACTTTTGATGAATATCAAGTATGCCCCTTTAATGTTTCTCTTCACAGACAATCATGAAATTCTATTATTATATTTTTATCATAAAATGTTACTCTCTACTGAAAAAATATATTTCATTTACACTGTTTGGTCAAGTTATTAGAGCATTGTGTTAAGTGTTTACCCTCTACATTTGTATTTAGCACGAGTTTGAATCTACACTCAATCTATGAGAACAACGGAATGCCGTTTTTTTCAGGGTAATTTTTAACCAGATTCTCTTCTCCGCAATTAAAAGTTTGCAGCGGCTATTTTTAAAACAAAGTTATAATGTTAAAATCACATCCATTATTGTAGCACCTAGAGTAAACACGAGTTAAATACCGTCTTTGTGTTTTGTGAGTTCCTAATACATACACCATGATATTCATGAGGAAATATCAAATTACACACAATAGGTGTGTTGAAATCATCAGATGAAAACCTTAAATTCTTAAGTTCACGCGAAAATGAAATTGCCTGTCCAGTTGTCTGTTCGACTGTGTCAGCCAGCAATTTGTTAAGCTTTCGCGATAAACACTGTTATTAGAAAAACAATGCAACCGAATTAGGCATTTAGAGATTTCTTGAAAATTTTACAATTTATATATGATTTTAGACAATATTATTATATATTTATATTTCATTTTAGGTATTATTATTTAGAAATTTATGTTAACAAAAGACGTATTTCATTTTAGGTATCATTATTTAGAAATTTATGTTAACAAAAGACGTTTTGTCCCATCATCTACTACAATAGATATAAGAAAAGAGGTAATCCGAATGAAGACCAAATGTTAACCCTGTCATACTGAGATTTCACAATATATATTTTTGTCGCTTCACCTAACAATAAATAATATAAATCAGGTCAGAAGTAGGTCAAAGTCAAAATCAAATGCTAACCCTGTCAGCACTAAGGCACTGTTAGACATAAAGCAGGTCAGTTACTCCGAAATAAGCTTGTTGTGACGCTGTGCATCCAATGCAGAATACTACTACACATTGATGTATCAATGGACTATGGCGCCTCAATGGTCGAGTGGTCACAGCATTTCTCTTCAAAGAATGGAGGTTCTCACGTTCTAGTCCGCGTGTGTTCCAGTCCCGCTGGAAACTGAATTATTAAGTAAGACCATTTGCCAGTTTACCCGTCGAAAGCCGTAAGTTGATCTCTCCCCAAATTCATTGCAACCGGATTCTATCCTCTACCATTAAGAAAAAAACGGACCGCCATCATATGATTGAAAAATTGCGCTTCAAGTATGAAAAGCAATAGACTAGGAATAAACAAAAGCATAGAAACGAAAGTGTAAAGTCAGGAAGTTCATGTGTTTAAACATTGTCAGTACTGGACGGACAGGGACCACTGGAAAATCCAGAAGTAGGCTCATGAGTCCTTGTTGAACTTTATGGAACTCATGTTCAAAAGATTATGACTGTATAAAAGTAAAACAAACGTTAAAATTTGTTCCAGTAATGCTGCCATCAGACGATCAATTTAAAACACGATAAATCCATTGTTTCATGCAGATAGAATTAAACAATGATAACCTTTATTGTCTGTGCTCTATACCCAGTTGTTGGCAAGTGTATTGCAAAATTGAAATATCTCATTCATAATCGATGCGGGCTGACAGTATTTGTGTATTTGTGTAAAAGACATACCTAATACACAGATTTAAATGCAATAAACATGTACATTTGTTGTTTTAAAAAACTGAATGACACTGATTGTATTGAATGTATAATTGTGTGCTTGCAAAATATGAACAATACCTTGGAAAGATACAGGGGGCAATCAATAACCCTAATGTTAATCTGTGTCCCAGAACAAAATAAAAATATACGGTTAACATTATTCAGATGTTTCTTGAATAGCCACCTGGGTAATATTAAGAGTTGGTTCATACTTCTCTGGAGGTCTATGAAATATTGACAATATATCATGAATAACTTTGAATTGAAATCATTACGCATATTTACATAACGAATGATTGTAACAAGCATGGTATTTCCTGAGTATGGTGTAGCTATGAGTTAAATACTCCCAATTGACTGACTGATTTTGGTTGTATTTAATCGCATATCCCCCGACAACTATATTATAGGATATTGTGCAAAGTTATAGAAACACGGGTCTTTGATTGTAAGTATCGATACAACCAGGCAGTGCTTTGCCATGTAGGGTTTTATATGTGATAAGCATGTAAACTGCAGGGAATGAGTCAAGTTTGCCAACACGCATTTGATCGTTCTCTTTATACATTTAGATTATTTTTGTTGACATTTAATGTCCCTCAAATGACTCTACAATTCTAAGGACACGGGGCACTTTAAGGTGAAGTTCGCACATTTCTGTGGACAAATACGAATGTTTTTATCTTCCCTGTTGCACAGGAATCCCGTTTCAAGAACAGTCCCTATCACTGATCAACTAATGAATGTGTGCGCCATGAGAAGGAACTGTCACTGTTTGTGTTTTAATTTCCAAATTTTCGATCGAATTCTCCATTTTACAACGCCAATATTTTTACAATATATAACATGAAATTTTGATACTTTGATGTAAAAAATTAGATTGACAGTCAGACAAGTAGATAGATAGATAGATAAATAGATAGATAGATAGATAGATAGATAGATAGATAGATAGATAGATAGATAGATAGATAGATAGATAGATAGAATGATAGATAGATAGATAGATAGATAGGTACATCGAAGACACATACATACATACATACATACATACATACATACATACATACATACATACATACATACATACATACAGACATACATAGACAGATACATAGGTAGGCAGATAGATATCTTGGCATATACATTAATTGCAGGTAATATGCATTTACGTTTGATATCATTTGATGTTTATCATTTACAATGGTGTTTATTTTTTATCTTTTGAAGTTCGTTTGAAGGTAGGGTCTTCTTGAGTCACAATCGTCAAGTAACTATAGCAACATTTGATACTTGACAACAAATAAGTACTCATCTAGGTTGAGCGTTAATATTGTATTCACTTGCATTGTTCAACCTCCAAAGTATTACGTGTGATCTAATTTTAGCAGATGATATAACATTTATTACGCAAATCCAATTCAATGCCTCTTATCATTTTTATTATTTTGTTTTCAACACACTGGTGTTAGTGTTTTCATGACTCTGTATTTTCTCTCAAACCTGTCACCGGACAAGCAACTCAAATTGTACATGTTTTGTTCATGTAACTGACTTTCACATTGTGGCAATTTACGTAACAAATGAAACAATAATACACCTTTTAATGCCAGTCGTTATATATGCATTAAACATCAACTTATCTACACCTACTGAATTACCCGTGGATTTTCTGTCACGTATTTAAAATTATTTCCGTCTGTACGCGCGCGCGCGCGTGTGTGTGTGTGTGTGTGCGTGCGTGCGTGCGTGTGTGTGTTGTAACACATGTTTTAAACAACTTAATTTAAGGTATGCAAGAGTCAATCTTAGTAAAGATAATTAGTTTATATTTATTCATATATTCATATGTTCGTATGATTATACACGTGTATTTGTATGTATGTATGTACTTTTACAGCAGATACAATTAATGGTATACATGTTCTGTTGTCCTTCTGTATGTTTAAACCTCATTACAAATTCCAATGAACAACATCTTGTTCAGTATTCAAAACTTCTATCTATGTATTTGCCCATCGAAATACAGTATATTTACCATAATGTTCTTTTTTCCAGTGTAATGCGAAACTAAATATATTTGTCCTTCGACTTATTTACATTCGGTACAAAATCTACATTTTAACAAAACAGTATATATCCGGCTTCTTAATTGTTTATTTGAAATTTCTTCTCTAAACTTGTTTTTGCGTCTTTTGCCAATCATTATTGTCAGTAAAGTCCGGAAGGATTTTGTAATTAGATCTATAAATTATAGTGCGAGTCTCTAGGGGGAAAAGAGTCCCGTTGGAAGAATGATATTGAGGAAATTTTTAATGAAATTTCCTTCAACTTGATTTAGGGGATTGTCAATCACCCATTTAAAAACGCAAGTTGAACAATGGCCTCATTAAATTTGATTTGTACTGTACCCTGATGAGAATTACATATATCATTAATGCATAACAAACCCAATTTAAATGGAGGTTTTTATCACAATTTAAACGTTAATTGCAAAATTAATGCGAAAGTTACTGCACAAATCGAGAGGAAAATAAAAAAGACATTCGCAAGAAAAATTTCAAATGTTTGTTCATTAAAACTGAAATACTATGGCCTTTCCCAAACGTGCTCTTGTATCATTCCCCCTGATATCTATCATACAATGCACCTGATACATTTATTTCCTATAAGAAGACGTCACCAATTTTTGACAAATGCTTAAGACTGTTGCCTTTTCGGCAGGTTTATTTATATAACATATCTGCTCGGCTTTTCTTGTCATAAAGACCGATGATTTTCACTGCGCATGTCTAATCTGCAGGATGTCCAGGATACATATACAAATCTGGTGATATTGGACAAACATGGACCTCTGTAAATCAAGAGGTTGGATCAGCTGTCATGAAAAAGTAAGTATTCCTTGTTGACCGGTTACACCCGCCGTGAGTCCACAGTTACAATTCTCGTCTAAATTGTTACAGACGTCTGTCTATCAACTTCTATCGAACAGGTAACTAAACATTTCATTTAGTGAAACAGAGTAATCGCAAACAAGTCTTTTATACCGAACGTAAAATTTGCGAAACGTTGACATCAATCGCGTTTTTCGATTACCCTGTGCCAATAACTTGTCAGTTAGTAGTTTACCTCTGTATATGAAATGTTCATATGTTTAACATACCCTAGCATATTGGATCATCTGTGCGATATGCTTGTTGAATGAAATGACACTACGTTTCAGGTAAGTAATGATCCCTCAAGATTGAAAGTCCAGGCACTTACCAATAAAACCACCGCGAATGGTTTTAAATATCTAGACAAAACAATAGTATATCTTACCCCTCTCTCTCATCAATTCTGAAATCTTCTTGATATAACTATGGTAATATTAATAACATTCATTTATTAAATACGATATATTAACATTAAAAATGTCCTAAACCTGGATATTAGAAAACGATTACGACCATTCAAGAAATATATTTTATATTGCAAGAATATTGTATTTAATTAACACGTATCGCATTTCATGTGCACTCCTTTGGAATATCAATCATTGACTCTGGAGCACAGTACTCGAATGCATTGACGACTGTCAATGCTTAATGCAATACAGTGGGACTTATATATTAAGACCCCCTTACGAACACAACAAAGCCCGTCTTTATAGGGAAGTGGTCTTTATATTGAGGTTGATTTGTACACAAATGGTACTATTGGGGACAGCAAAAATGACCAGGTGGTCTTTATACACAGATTGTCGCTAAAACAGGTTTTTTTAACTATAGATGTCATTTCCAAGTATATATTCTTCTTTATATTCTTGAGAGTTGCAAAATAAAAATAATTTTAAAAACATTTAAAAAGTAGCAATGGATAGTTGAAATTCCAAGTAAGACAGATTAGATATACGAATTGTCTCAACGTGAAGAACTCCAAGTGCATTAGAATACGAAAGATTAGATATACAAATTGTCTCAACATGAAGAACTCCAGGTACATTAGAATACGAAAGATTAGATATATGAATTGTCTCAACATGAAGAAATCCAAGTACATTAGAATACGACAGATTAGATATACATCAATTGAGCATGGAATTAATATTAAAATATATCAAACTGGCATCATACAAATCTGTCTAAGAAGTGCCCACAGTAAAACAAATGAATATCTCAGGTTTTTAGGAATTTAAATGGTGTTACCAGAGCAAAATATTACTTTAGAATAAAATAATCGAATTATTTAATAAAATAAAGTAATCAAATTGTTTTATAAAGTAAAGTCAAGTGTAACTGTGACAATGGTATATCAGGGAACCGTTTTATCAATAAGTCGTAGTTTTTGAATCTTAAGACACAACTAAAGACCATTTATCAACGCTGTCCTGAGTCAAGTCTTCAGGCATTTTGGCACATTCTTAAATACCGTCTTGAAAGTTTATGAATGATTTTACCTGATATACTTATAACGACAAATTATGACGCGTACAAAAATTATTTAGATCTACGCAGGGCCTCATTGTAAAGCATAGATCTGACATTGTTTGGTCGTAAGTCACAAATCCCATGTCTTTGTTAAAAATATTATAAACATAATACCAAAGTTACAATGCTCAAGACGATATCGTTTCTGTCAATTAGACTCCATCGGTTGAGCTCCAATTTGAAAAGTATGTGTATTTTCTAAAGATAAAGTGGTATCATACAAGTCCAAATAATATCTCTAAAAGTAAAGCCGAAATCCATCTAAGAGTAACCACTGTAAAAAATGACTATCTTAGCTTTAGACAATTTTCGAATTCAGATAGTGTTAACAGTGCCAAATATAACTTTGGTATAAGATGAACAGCTGGTACCGAAATACCCGGCACTAGGTTTATGTATACTCAAACGGTCCACCAGCAATGGCAACGGCCTAGTGGTTATAAATATTATAAACATAATACCAAAGTTACAATGCTCAAGACAAGATCGTTTCTGTCAATTACAGTCATAAGCTGTAAGTGTGGTCCTAAGATCAAGTCTAAGACGTACGATCTTTCGTAAAATAGGCCCCGAGATGCCTAAAGAATATGGTGTTATTTGAATAAAATCCAGCGAAAATATTATTAAGGTCGCTCAGTAATTGTCACATGTGCAACCTGGATATGAGGCGCATTTGTTCATTTTCTAACTGCTGTCGTCTTTAAGTTCTAAACTCTAACTTGATTAATTTTTTACTGCAAGATAATCAAATTTTGTTCACACAAAACATAAAGTCACAGTCGATGAGCCGAATAAATTTACGCATCGACCCCTGTAGTAACATTTGATCTATGATACCCAATTGTGTTTAATTATGGCCAGAATTGTCAGGGTGATTGGACATACATAAAAAAAATTATGAATTGCACAGCTTTCTTGGACATAGTGGTTCTCGAACACGTATTTCGGCTTATTTGTGTTGCCTGTAAAATACATTTAGTGCTGAAATACACTGCTTTGAATGATTTAATCTTTTGCCAAACTGTGGGCTTAAACCTTATCTAATATCATATGCTATCGTAATTATATGCATATTTGTGTATAATTAACAAATGAAAGTGTAATTATTGATGCATTACAAATACTCCCCGTGCCTATGTGTTATGCCTTTTGCAGAACGTGGTTTATCACCTAAAACACATGTTGTGTGATATTGAAAGCAAAATGTTTAAACGGATTCATGGAATTAAGAATTGTCTTATTTCATGATTGCTTATCCACAACAAAGTTATTGACACTTATTGGGAAACGATGTGAAGTTTTATGTGCGAGAGAGATAGAGAGACCAATAGAGAGCAGCCGGGGAGAGATACAGACATACAGAGAGAGAGAGAGAGAGAGAGAGAGAGAGAGAGAGAGAGAGAGAGAGAGAGAGAGAGAGAGAGAGAGAGAGAGAGAGAGAGAGAGAGAGAGAGAGAGAGAATGTTGATCCCTGTTATTTTATTATTTCTTACTGTCATGACATCTGCTCCCTATGTTTATTTGCCAGAAGTACCTATTTGATCTCTTTCATCGTTTTTGTCTTTGTATCATCACTTATTATTTTTCTGTTTTTTGTTCGCTAAAAACACCATTTTACTGCCAATAGTATTTATGTGTCAGTTAGCTAGGAAAGCATCCCGTTTTATGATATTTAGTAGAGCATGTTTGTGTGCAGTCTTGTAATTCCTGTTCATGTAGATAATTCCGACAAAAATTGTCCCAGAACAGCATATACTGGTCTCTTATGTTGGTTATGCAGTTATAATAACTTATAATTACAGTATTACTATCTTAACACAGTCTTAATTTTATATGCCAAGGCCGCTATTTTATTACTACGACCTGCCACTTAACTATATTTCTATCGGTCTATCAATGTATACTTGTCATCCTTTATTATTGATGATATTTATAATGATAATGACAATGATGATAATTTAACAACTACAACACCACCATTATCGTCGTCATCGTTATTGCTTTATCATCATCATTATCATCATCATCATAATTTTTATTGTTAGTAGTTGCAGTAATGTTGTTTTTTGTTGTTACTGTTGTTCTTTGTTCTTCCTCTTGATATCATTTAAATACTGTCGTTATAATCGTTATTATCATTGGCTAGCGAAGGTGGTGGGGGCATTGTTGCTGATATTCCTTCTGTAAAAAATACCAAAATGCACAATCAATAATGCCTGCTTTACTTCACCGAGAATAATTTCCTCTTAAAGTTGGAACTGAAATAAATATTTATTTTCCAACATAAATATGATCCTCTTTGTAAATATATTAAGTAACCAATTGATTTCATTATCCATGTTCAACATCGTAGTAATGCAATAAAATTAAAGCAACACGGTACTTTAATTTTGAATCGATTTTGACTATCAATGATTTGAATGTTTCACAAAACATCCTTGTCCATTTTTGTATTGCTTTAATGAACCATTAGGATTTACATCATTTTGTGATTATTTTAATGTTTAAAGGTCTAGATTGATATACATGTTGTAAGCAAGTCGGACTTGATTAAATATAATGGAGATAACATAATTACTATTGACCTATCTTCAGGTTCACCAATTGAAAATTAATATCGTCCTTCGTTGTAAATCGTTTATTTAAATGTCTTTGGTCAAGCGTTAACTTTAATTATTTTAGAAAATTTCAAAAAATTAAAACACAACGCCAACAAATCTTTTAATCCTTTATATGTGGTAAGTGTAGAATACTGGCAACAACGATTTTGAAATTAATCTCCTTTGGTCAAGGTTGAAGTTTAAATCAATGGTAAGGTCCTCTGCGCCTCTTTTTTTCTCATCGCATTTTGTCGTAAAATATCAAATTTTCTTAAGCAATCAATATCTAGCCACCAATAGAACAACAAATGTTTAGAAATTCTTGAAGGAGTCGTATGTTTACTTTAACAAAAAGTGAAAAAAAAATCCATTGTAGAACTAGTCGTAGAAATTAGGTTTGCCACTCCCCTCCCCCCGACCAGGACTTTTCAGTTATATTGAGAGTAACCATGTTCAGGTTAAATGCCACACATTTTTACATGTGTTGTGGACTTTTTGTCATTGTAATGAGGATCATTATTGTGTCACTTCTATCGAGATATGAAATTCCGGTTTCATGTCGTTTAAATCCATTTCTTCCTCCGAGCCTTTGGCGAACGAACAATCTTTATCTTTTTAAAGTACTCAGTGTATGTCCCTTTATCAGGAATCGAATCCAACACCTCCCCCTGCGAGGCGAAATCAACAATCACATCAACAAAGTCTCCACAAGCCGTGAAACCTACAAATAAAGCCAAACTGTACAAGATTGTGAACAATCGACAAAATACATAAATAATATATATGTATATATAGATGTGTATTTAGTATTTTTTTCTGAAACATTTGTGTTTATTATACCACTAGGCTTGCAAAAGGTTATTGTCTACTCTTATGATAGAAAAAATACACTAAAACCTCGAGAAAATTTGCAATACTTTATACCACGTTGGTATGAGAAAGGTCGAAGATACTTAACCGATCTATAAGCAATCTTGTATCTATCTATAAAGTTTATTTTCGCCTGTAATTTATACAAGACTACCTCACACAAAACATGCAATATATAACACTTATCTGTTGTTTATATGTTATTACCGGGAGATTAGGCAAAGATATAAGAATCTGGAATTGATTTTTGCATATTGGAAGTGACTGGGGGTCATGGCGGTGTAATACAAATTGATGACGTCCGAACACATGTAAACACGTAACGCTTGATATTTATATCAGCTTTACATATGGCAAACTGTTGTGATGTTATGAACACCCACAGAACAATGTAAATTATGAGTGTATCAAAATATCAGACATCTCCAGATAAAAATAACAAAAGTGTTGTATATTTGTATCTGTCTGTAGTTGTTGTTTTATATGTAGATAATAACCTGAACATGTAGATAGACAAACCTCCTAAAAGGATCATTTGTATTCTGTAATCGCTTAAGGTATTTTTCAATATAGTTGCTAGATACCCTTTTTATTGAAAAAAATAAGAATATCACCACCCACTACCCTAGATTCCTGCACATTATTTTACAATAATAGAACTTTCAAATTGACATAACATCATGCATGTATATATGGCGATACATTGAAAAACGATGGGATATTCACACAAGCTTGTAATAAATTTGTTTCCTGAATTCTTCTAGTAAATGTGTAAGCTGGAATAACGTTATGATATTTCATTCTGTTAACTCAAAGTATTGTTTTTAATTCCACCCTTCTTTTAGATTTAGAAATATCATCAATAACCTAGTCATCATTGCCCCCTTTCACAGAGCTGTCACAACACATTATGTGATAAGTGATATAGGAGTCACGTGATACGTGTCAGTATCTTTCAGATGCCTTCATGTTATTAGATGCCATACATGAACAGTATGTTTATCATTAATATGACGTATACTGCTATACCTACAATACGAAGGTCTGTGGTGAAATATCAACCAAGCCAAAACACATAAATATTGTAAAAAAAAAACATTTCACATGATTTCTGAAGAAGATCACATTTCTTTCAAAAATTGTCTCATTGTGTTGGTTTATTATATATGTATAAAAACAATGCAAACATGCTAATTTTACTTTGAAAGGTTCCCATGGAACATTTGCGATGGGTGTGGCATGCCAGCAGAAGACGCTGACTCTTTCCGGACACCTGGTCTTATCCCGTTTGGGATTCGTAATTGTTCTTCATGGTTGATACCATTTGCACATCTAATTCGTCGTGTTATAATGGACTTGAGTTTTTTATTATTGATTGGTACATCTTCAATTTTACTTTGAAAAAAAGTTAGGTACATCATTTTGTACCATACACTCACACACATACATATACACACATACACACACACATAACTACACACATAGATTAAAATTGCATATGTCAGATGATAAAACGAGTCTGTCTAAAGTTTTCATTTATTATACGATTTTTGAATTTCCATTTTGCGACCCTTTTGCCATACTGTAACTGAAAATATCGTATTGTGGGTATTTAAATAACAATTAGTCCATGTTTGGCTAATTCAAAATATATAATCAATGATTCGTATGTATATTTCTTCCTCACCTATTTTATTTTAATTTGACTGTGAACCCATGAGAATTGTAACCAGTCAATAGGAGTTAGTTACTCATCCCTGACACCCGATCCTCCTCAGGACCTTTGTCCAATATCAGCATGTGTATTCAGAACATACATACATACATACATACATACATACATCATACATACATACATACATACATACATACATACATACTTACATACATACATACATACATACATACATACATACATACATACATACATACATACATACATATATGCCACGGGAGTGACAATCTTGGTTGACCTTTAATGACTAAATTTTAGAATTCTAAGGCATACTTCTGAATTACTTCGCAATTAAATCTGATCCAGCCAGGAGATTGAACATGGACAAGGAATTTCAATTAGATTTGAGTTCCGGTTCTCAATGCAACACTTTTACATAAAGCCGATTCAGTGGTTCGCTGGATATTGATACACCGACATTCTTTTAATACCTTGTCGAGTATCATTACATTGGATTCCGAGTCTCGTCACGGAGACAAGTCATGGAACTTGATAAACAAGGGAATTATTCCATAATCACATTAATGCAGTATTTGTATTTGGGGTGTATTGATAACTAAATGTTATTCAACATTATTTTTGCTGATAAGCACATCCTATGAAACTTTGAAATATATTTGCATAATTGTAACAATATCAATATTCGTAGTAATTGGTGTGAGCAAGTGCGCTGTATCTCAATTGTTTCTTGGAGCAGATTGGTCACTGCAATGAAAAGCATTACACATACGACATTGTACCTCTTCTGTTATACAGATATATCGTTACATGTATTCGAGTCTGTGTATTATTTGAAATTTATTGTCAAAATGAACGTAATAAAACATAACTCGTAAGGTTCACATGAAGTTTTATGTTCTAATGAAAAAAAAAGTGAATGCAACACAGTCACCCGAATGACAACCCTTTTTAAAGATCAACAATTCATTACTTTGTTAAGCAATTAGATATATTTTATTACAGAGAGAGACTCTGTGTGTGTGTGTGTGTGTGTGTGTGTGTGTGTGTGTGTGTGTGTGTGTGTGTGTGTGTGTGTGTGTGTGTGTGCATTAATTGAAATACATTCAAAGAAAATAAAAACTTATTGAAAAACAAGTCGAACCAGAATTATTTTTGAAGATGAATTATTCGAATTAATTGTTCTGCGATTTCGCCAGCATCTGAATGTTTCTTTACCACTTTGCAGATATCTTCGGATGATACGCATGAAATACGTATTATTGATAGACCGGAACTAGGTGTCTGTAGGGGATAGCTTATAAATGATTTAAGTAATGGTCTTCATCGCTTACACATTATCATAAACATAATCAGAAACATGTGTTAACGACAGGCCAACATAAGATGCTTTTAAGTCATAAACACTATTATAAATAGCATCCTAGAACCCCTGCTGACACCATTGTGCAATTTGCAAATACTTTTCTAAAGAATGTTTTGATTAAAAAGAAATAATAGATAACATATATTTCTTAACACGTTTACCGTTTTGTTAAACTTTACTCAAAATATCAAGTTCCTAAAACGAGTGAATGATTTTTGAGCTTTTGAAACGCATTAAATCTTATGGGTTCGTTGAGGACCTCCTTCAGATGCCTTTTTATTCTAAGTGATACAAGTAATATTATGCCAGTGAATAAAAGATTGGAGTGTCAAGAATTCATGTTTTTATTTCTAAAGTCTCCTTACAACTGTCAGTTTAAGCCAACGTTTAGAGTAAAAAGGTCTGACTTTAGAGGTGTAGCATTCACTAGCACTACGAAAAGTGCATTTGTGTTTTATAAGCATACGTCATCGAATTATTACTGTAATTTATTCATTTTAAACTAAATGCGTTAATAACAATATGAATTACATTTTTATCATTCTAGTAGATATAACGGATATAAAACTTGAATAACTTGTTAGCCTGCTCGTCACAGTAAATAAATCTGTTTATTTACGGAACATTAAGTGTTAACGCCATCTAACGCCTTTCAAATTACGATCGTCTTTTCAATACACTCATACAGAAAAGCTAAAACCGTATCGAAACGTTAATAACATTGAAATTGCCTTCTTAGTAAAATAATCAAACTCTAGTATAAGAATTAATCTAGATCGCGATCCGGCGCCACTAAAATGGCGGTCTTCTAAAATGTGTAAGATATAGAGAGGATATTTGCCAATGTTTGATGAATAACATTTTTAAATCATCGCGTAAGGCAGAAGAAGAATATTAAACACCAGTTAAAAATAACAGAGTTATTTAATAGATAAATCTTTATATTCCACCACCAAAATGTAATTAATATTTTTTATTTCATTTCCAAAAGTTGTAAATGTTATTTTACTATATAAAAAGTGTTTCTAGATAATAAAAACTTTGATTATGAATAAAGATAATCGAATCATTTTCAGACTTCCTGAAATATTGTGTATGGATGTTTTATATTTTTGATCGTCCGAATGTGTGTAATGCTAATATTAACTTTACACCATAATCGTTGAGTCAATTATCTGATGGAGTTATATTCTTATATTGGCGCCTGGATACTTTTTTCTCAAGTTTATTTTTTGATAAACATTACTCTATTTACCAACCTATCAAACACCGCATCAACACTCTTCTGATATGATATATACACCTCGTTTTATTGTCTAATGTCAGTTAGCTCCCTAAATTGGCATAAAAACACATGTAAACGTTGAATTCAAATCCAATTATTATACCATTGTTTAAGATCGTGTGTGCAAATCAAGCCGTAGATTCTTTTATGAATCGGTAATATCTCAAAATTCGTCGTTTGCTTGTAGGCGATACATGAATAATGCTTTACTTTATCCAGAAAGGCAAATGCGACTTTTTTTAGATCCTTACCGAAAAAGCTGAAGTGGACCTTGTTAGGTTTGCTCTTGGCCCGTCTGTCTGTCTGTCCATTCATCAGTCAGTTTTCTGCCATTGTTTTCACCATGCTTGAAGAAATTCATTTTATATTCTGTATGTAGTTAAACCATGACAAGTTAAAAATCAAGTTCGAATTTCGTTCTGCTCTGATATTTTTGTAGTGTTACCGCCCTTGGACTTAGAAATTTAAAGGGGCATTAGCTGTGTTTTTTAATAAAGAAATTTACCTTTTACTATTTAGGGGGCCTCCGTGGCCGAGTAGTTAGAGCATTGCGCTTTAAATCACAAGGCCTCTCACCTCTGGTTCGAATCCCGCTATTCATTCGGGTCATTTCGAATTAAGTGGGAAAGTTTCCCAGTTTTCTTGCGGAAGGTCGGTGGTCTTTACCCGGGTAGCCGGGGGTTTCTCCTCCACCAATAAAAAACTGGACGCCATCATATGACCGAAAGATTGTTGTGTATGGCGTAAAACAAAAAATCAAATCAAATCTTTTACTACTTAGATTGATATACAATAACAAAAAAAAAGAGATATACAGAGCATAGGTATTCCTAAATCCCCATATATTGTATGAACATTGCTACAGAAACCCGGGTTTAGCACTTTTTCACTTGCAATTGAAACGCTCTTTCTATTTGTATATGAATACCACAATGGACCTGACCTCATTTTCACAAAATATACAGGAATATAAGATTCTTTATGCCTGTGTATAACTTTTATTTGTTATTGTACATCAAGTACAAGTAGCAAAAGTAAAGAAAAAGGAAATAATTTGTTGTGGTAAACACAGCTAAAGCACCTTTAAACTAATAAATAGTTTTTCTTCGTGGTTGAAGGTATTGATTTTACATTTGGTTTATACTTTCTTCTTATAGTTATTCCCCAATGTTGATTTTATTTGTATATTTCTAAAAGTCAAATTTTTCAGTCGTCAGAGTGTCGCATACACCAACTGCACTCTTGCCACCCTTATTTCAAAAACAATTACCGATTTATAGCTTTATTTGACCTAAGGTCACCGTATCTGGTGCAGATATACATCTTAGATAGATGGAGTGATTTTGTCGATTTATATTTCTTGGCGATATGTCCCATTGTAGGACTATTGATTTATGGGTATATATAGATATATGTATAATATTTAGAAACACTTAAAGGACAGGCTCAATATACCTTCATGGTAATTGTTTACCTGAACTTTAACCACCAAACGGAGTCATAACAGTGTCTTTTATGGTTAATGGCATTTTTTACTTAGTGACAAAATATCATGATTTCTAGGCTTATCAGGTCAACAAAACATATACAATGGCAGAGAGAGAGAGAGAGAGAGAGAGAGAGAGAGAGAGAGAGAGAGAGAGAGAGAGAGAGAGAGAGAGAGAGAGAGAGAGAGAGAGAGAGAGACTACTGTGTGCGAATACAACTATCTTCTTGTAATCAAATGCTGTACATCATTGTTTACGTCTATCTGCGTCAGAATCTATTGAGAAATCGTAAAGTGGTTTGAGTATAGAATTGTAAGCAACAAAAATAAAAGAAATATAACAACTGACTGGTTGCCTTTTTATATATCTTATTTACAATGATTCGTTCTCCATGACATTTTTCTGAAATAGATCTTTAATACCATATTCTCTGTCTTTCTTTTTTGCTCATAAATTTCGTCTGTATGTTGCCTTGCAGGATATAATGTCAACAATTTGATTTCATTCAATACGGATAATGTCTGGTAAAACTAAGGATTTATGACACAAAACATTGAAACCCGTACAAAGCTGCACGATTTGTTCATTATTTAGTACAAGATGAATAATTGTTTAAGATTGAAGAAAACTTGCCTCAAACCCTGTCCTTCGGTACACTTTTGTTATAACTGCTACCAAGACCCAGACGTCAATTTCACCAACAATTAGGATGTCTATAAACAATACTTCCCTATCTGTTATTGACAAATTCATATTTTTATATTTATTGCTGTCTTGAAAACGTTCATGCTTGCGTGTGTAAAAATAATGTATAGCATGCAATTTTCTCATAAGAAGATATGACATTTCAGTTAGGTGGTAATTTATTGCAAAACAGCATCATTTTGTTTTGTATTAGGTCAGGTAATCTTGTTAAATTAACAAGGATTTTACCCGTTTTTAAACATGGGTGAAGAAATATCAAAAGTGAATTCTTTCAATCATGGTTTTTTTGTGTCAAATGGCAATTGGTGACAAAATTTAAATTGTTGGTTGGTTTAACACAAACAAAAATGACTAATGACTGTACATGTGATTCCTTCATATGCTCAAATAGACGTTTTACGTGTTGTCCGTTCCGTCGCAGTTTGTCATGATAGTATGTAACGTCAAAGGAAAACGTGGGCTACATCAATTTTGGTTAAGCATTGTATCGTATAAGTGTGACCTGGAATACGCATAGCATGCAGTAGAAGGTGCCAGGTTTATAAAACAACCTACAGGAAAAAAGGACACTTGTCATTTATCTAAACTCCTCTCGAAATGAACTTTAAAAAGATATGATAAAGTGTTTGTGTAAAAATTTCGACACCGGAAGTTATTCTGCCTTTTTTTAAGTGACTTAAGTGAAGCTGAACAAGATGGAATAATACCTAGAACAAATCTATTGATATTTTGGTATTTTCAAATTTATGCTCGGAATTTGGGTGTATATTATTTGGCACACTCAACCATGCTTTCCCAGATATTATCAGAAAGGCATATCTGAGCACCTGAATACAAATAGAAAACCCCAGTGTTGCAGAGAATTTCAGTTAGACACTATAAAAGAAATATATCGTTGTAATATTTGTTCTTGTAATAATTTTTAAAACGCTTAGTCTGATGCATCTGAATATATATATATATATATATATTTTCTCTTTATTTCATAATTCTTAAACATTTTGATTATGGATGAATATTCACGTGTTTTGGGATTTAGACAGCAATATTTTCTTTATTATCGTAATTATTTTTATCATTATCATTATCTGCATCAAATTAGTATCACTTTCTTCAGTTAATTGCAATTTTTTCGGGTGATTTTTCATCTTCCACGTCCTTAATTTATGGAATTTATGTATAAAGTCCCGAGACCGGTTCTTTCTACTAGTTTTATTTTCATATTAGCAGTGATATAAGGGGAAATTGTGATACTATAAAATCATATAAGGATTGAGTTTTCGTCCGATTTAACTATATAAACGTAATTATAATGATGAAATATTCATATATATTTCTACATCATCATGTTTTCGATTGTGTAGGCCTACGTAATATTGAATTGATGTAAAGTTTTGTACTATAAACATCCCTTTATATAAGCACAATGGTAATATTTTATTAATTATACAAAACTGTTTGTAGCAATTGTTCAAGCTTTTAGATATTATTTCTGCTGTAACAATAAATACCTGAATCTGATTGAATTCGAAACAAATGTAGCTGAATTATTTAAAACTGATGGCTGCAATATGAACATATTTCAAACTTGAACTTAGTTTTGAGTAATTTTTTAATTTCTTTACAGTATTCCATGTTGTTACCATGGTGACAGTTTTGCCTTCTTTCAACGAGACACCGAACAAGATCAAAGTACACGTAGGTGAAACAGCAGTTTTACCATGTTCCATAAAAAACCTAGGATCAAGGGAGGTAAGTGAATCTTATCTACAAAGTAAGGTATTTGATATCTGATTTGAAACTTAATATTTCGTAGTTTGCCGTATGAATAGTCACACTTTTGTTCTAGTCTATTTTATAGTTCCATTTAGAAACAAGTTGTCAATTATAACCAAACTTTGGAGGAAATATGGCGCCAAATAAAGAATGCTGACGAAATGGGTTTCGCAGATTTTGATGGGACATAAACATACATACCAGAAATTGGTACACCCAAATGATTTATACTTTGATATCTGATATTTTTTTATATTCATAAAAAAAATTATCAAGGAGTGATTAAAAGATAATTTAGAAATATCTCTTAAATGTTAGACTGTTTAGAGATAGAGAATTTGATATTTTAAGTAAATAAGATTATTTTGAAAATATTGAGGTGTACGTTACATTTAAGGTCACACAGGAAATATTTTGAACACCTCGTTTCTTTTTCTTCATTAAAAAGTTCATTCTGTTCGCTGTTACACGTACGTTGTGTATAATTGATAAGATATATAAATCAACTTTTATCACAATGTAAATATACAAAGCACTAAAACCAACAACACTATATATCCAAGGGTATCGGATCTAAGCATTATATGCAAGTCAATAAAAGAATATGTAAGGCACTAATATGACTAACGACACGGGCAAAATGAAAGACAATTTTTCGGGACGATCTGTCCCTTCATCAGGACAAAACGATTAACATAGCATGGAAAAAAACGCACACATACACACTCACGCAAACACCCATTCACACATACACAACCGGAGAGTGAACGAAATGCCACATATTACAAGTACAGCGTGATGTAACAATAAATAAATGAAAATTGAAATCAGACAAAAGGATAACTAAAATCAGTATTTGCTAATTGATTGCAGTTTGTCAGATTGACTTTCTTGTTTGGACTTTGTTTGTAGATCAAATTTATTCAGTAATTTTGCAGTTTCTTGTAATTTTCACTTAGATCTAGTTCAATTCACATTTCGTTGGTAGTTTGAACTTAGTCTTTTAATTATCCTATTGTTTGATTTAAATTTTCATTCATTTATTGGTTCATCACGTTGTATTTGTAATATGTAGAATTTCTTTCACTCTCCGGTTGTGTGGGTGTTTGCGTAAGCGTGTGTTTTTCGGTTATTTTAATCGTTTTGTCTTGATGAAGGGACAGGTCATTTCGAAAATTTGACTTTTGACCGTGTCGTTAGTTATTTTACTGATATATATATATATATATATATATATATATATATATATATATATATATATATATATATATGTGTGTGTGTGTGTGTGTGTGTGTGTGTGTGTGTGTGTGTGTGTGTGTGTGTGTTTATATACATGTATAGTGGAACCTCGCCTAAAGATCACCTCACTTACGCGACCACCTCACATTTGGACCAAACGTATTCAGTTTCTCGATATTTTCCTAATAAATATTCAAAAAAAGATTAGACCCTCACTATTGAGTCTACCTCGCTTATAAGACCACTTTTAGTCAGTCAGTTAGGTGGTCTTAAAACTGATGTTCCACAGTATATGTAAACACATAAACCGATAACGTCAATCGCGTCCTAATTCATGATGAGAAAATATGATTGCGCTATCATGTAATTGTGAGTAAAATACAAATTTTGGAGTACCCTGTAATTCAGTTCGATGTGTATTTACAGTAGAGATACATTTATTATATCAGGTAGCCTAGATTAACACCTACACTTCAGACTGTAACATGAGTTTTCTATGATAAATAATACCAGACCCTAGATATCGTTGTTATGACCTCAAAACAAGGGTAAATTCCTTTGTCGAATTTATTGCATTCTACTCTGGTCGTTTATATGGTAATAAAAATTTTCCGAATGTTTTCTTGCTGTACAATGAACTGACATTTGACGATTTTTGCTAGCAGAAGACATCCTCGCAGCCATTGTACGTATAATTACTGTTGTTTCAATCCAATTATTTTGTCCTGTTGCCCAACACAAATTGAGACCATAAAGCGGTTGGTCGGAATGTAGATTCTCTGTGGCGAAGAACATATCTATAAAATTCATTAAACTCTGAGGCATGCACCAGGCATATTTTTCTTTTAATTAAGGTTTTCTTATATATATTTTAATTATATTTGGCACAATTCTCATTTATAATACTCTGTATAATTTGGTCGATTTATGACACGGACATTTATTTGGAATAGTATGAAGAAAAAATCGTCACAGAATGTCAGAATCCGGTCTCTATGTACCTTATTAAACCAGAGAAAATTAAAAGGCACAAAAAACATCAAAAAAATAAAAACGTTATTATTCTCTGTATAAAATGCATTTTTTAGAGACACAGTTTTTTTCATATAATTATTGAAATATATGCGACAATTGAAATAAAAAAAACATCACTACTAATTTGATCATAACTATACACCGCAAAAGTATATTTTAATATTGAATTTACTTAACTGGAAAATGACAATGTTGAATAAACGCATCAACCATCTTCTACATAACACCGTCACGTGTTCATGTACATCAGCTCCCTTCAAATATAATCCTATTGGGCATGTCATCACTGGCGACGTTTTATTGTTGAAAATGAAAACCTGACAAATCTTATTTGAAGAGGTCCAAAATACCGAGAAGCCCGTTCATATAATTGGCGTCAGAATTTCAGTTTAGTTATGAATTCTGTCAAAGTTTATGCCGAGCGATGGGCGAAACATGAAGACGTAAAACCAGACACTTTGTCTGAATGGCTAAAATCTATACAGTGGTTTATTAAAATCTCGTATTCGGAAATTAAAAGGAATTATGAAAACACGTTATCGATCTGTATTTAGTGATCCAGAAGTGGTAACCGAGCTAAATAGATTACATGACCAATATGTACTGGTCCCAGCAGACAAAGCCTCAAATAATATATTTTTTATTTGTAAGGCGCATTACTATTATTGTTTATTAGAAGAACTAGGGTTTAATACGAATTATGGTATTTCTACATAAACACTTTCAAAGAACGAGATCCTTCAAAATCACGTGTCCGTACTGATGTATCTACAAAGGATACTGATTTTTATCTACCATATTTATATTGGATACCTAAACTTCACGAAACCCCATATAAGCAGAGGTACATAGCAGGATCCAGCAAATGCTCAACCAAACCTTTATCTTTACTCCTTACCAAGATACTGACAGCCGTTCAGGAGAAACTTCAGCAATATTGTACAGTTGGTTATTCCAAAGCGGTGTAAATCAGATGTGGATACTTAAAAATTCTAAACAGCTTTTAGAAAATTTGAATGCACACAGATTTTTTTCAGATTCACAGTATCAAAACATACGACTTCTCTACTCTTTACTCAACAATTCCACATAAAAATTAAAAGAGAGACATTTTAGCATCGAAAACAAATGTTTTTTCACTAAAAGTGGTACCCGGAAATTTAAATATCTAGTGACTGGTTATCATGATACTTATTTTGTCAAACAACACTCTGATTCCACACATAAATACACTGAAGTTGATATAAAAAAGCTGCTGGAATTTCTAATAGACAATATATTTGTGATGTTCGGAGACATGATCTTTCAACAAACTGTCGGCATTCCTATGGGAACCAATTGTGTCCTTTATTGGCTGACCTGTTCCTTTATTCATACGAAGCAGACTTCATTCAGAAACTGATACATCAAAATATTAAAAAAGTTAGCAATATCCTTCAATTTGACATTTAGATATATCGACGACGTTTTGTCAATCAATAATGACAATCTTCATACATATGTCAATGCGATATATCCCAGGGAACTAGAAATTAAAGATACAACAGAATCAAGCACACGCGCTTCATACTTAGACATTTTACTTACTATAAACACGGACGGAAAATTAACAACTAAGTTATACGACAAACGCGACGATTTCGGCTTTCCCATCGTAAATTTTACACATTTAAGTAGTATATCCCTCAGTCACCCGCATATGTAGTTTATATTTCATGAATGATCCGATATGCCAGTACGTGTTCAACATATAAACATTTCATATACAGAAGTAAACTAATCACTGACAATTTATTGACACAGGAATATCGAAAACCGCGTTTGATGTCAACGTTCCGCAAATTTACGGTCGGTATAATAGTCTTCTTTGCGATTACTCTGTTTCACTAAGTAAAATGTTGAGTTACCTCTTCGATGGCGGTTGTTGAGACTTCTATACCAATTATGACGAGGATTCGTTCCACATTTATTTCATTTTAATTTGACTGTGGATTCACGGCTGTGGATTCACGGCGCGGTGACTGGTCAACAGGGGATGCTTACTCCTCAATGGCACATGATCAAACCTCTTGATTCAAGAAGTCCGTGTTTGTCTATTTTTACTAGATTTGTACCTATATCCTGGACATCCAAATAATTTCTTCTCTGGTATCTGAGATATTTTATATTAAACACTGAATAAAACTCCTTTATATATTTATCATTAAGTATTGTACAACAGAAGAATGTGTAAGAAAAAGGTTTATGTTATAATCGGGCAGCATGGGATGATTACTCCTCCAGAGCACCTGATCCCACCTCTGGATTTCCAGAGGCCCTGGTCTATCCAATGACCATCGGGTGTTATAAATTTGTCTCTTGGACATTCTGATAATTTAATACTTTGATAACTGTGATTTTTATATTGTTAACTTTACTTGGTATTTTTTTTGCTCTTTGATATATTTATCACAACATTTTTCTTGAATGACAATAATTTCTTTTATTATATAAAAATGCGTTCCTAGTTAAACGTGTTTGTGATTCAGGGGATATGTCTCCAAGAAACTTAGTAAGTTCTCTAAAAAGACATGTAGACTATTGCTCAATGTCAAGACTTTCATTATTTGTATTAGTCGACCATGATCTTGTTTTCATCTCATCAAGTATTTAATAAATGGAGAAGCTGACACGAAAATTCAATTTAGACCCTAATACGACAAATTGTGAAAGAACGCATTTAAGTTATTGATAGTTACATTAATAGTTCAAATCATTTATATAACGCATAATTTAAGGAATTTCATGTGAATTCATTGATTTTCTAATGGTAATGCTAGTGTCCTATAAAATAGTTGCAATTTGTGAAAGGATATAAAATCACAGACACCAAAATATTAATATTCAGGGTGTCCAGGATACAATCTACAAATCTGGTGAATATTGAACAAACACGGACCTCTCACGGACCTCTGGAAATCTAGAGATGGAATCAGGTATTATGGAGGAGTATGCATCCCCTGTTTAGTCTTAATGTATGTAGAGATGTCTTTCAAAGAATTACACGTATGTCATAGAACACTAGTTTAGTTTCTAACTAAGCAAAAGTGGTATTGACTCCCCGTCTAGACGGATTGTGACTCGGAGTTTTTTTTTCCATGTTTTGTATTTGATTCGCCTATGGAATGTTTCTGTGATCAAGATTTGAAACTGGTAAATCGAAGTGTGGTTACAGGGTCAATGAGTTAATAAATATGGTGTTCACCTAGTAACATAATATTTTTGTGGAATGACAAAACTCTGCGTGGTAGTAAATTTCACAAACAACCTATAAAAAAGAAAAAAACAAAGTACAGGAAAGTGATCCCATTACTCGTTGTTTTAATGTTTGAAGATGTCTGGTGTTTTAATAACTTATTACCATAACACAAAGCGTGAAAGCAAGATTTACGAAATTTTATCGCATATATTGTTCGAGAGCGTTTAGTTTCCAAATTATCTTTTTGTTTATTAAAACGAAACTAATTTAGAGAGCAGCGTTACTTACATTTTTCTCTTCTCGTTATATGCACGTGTTCGCATCGATCGTTTTACCACCATCAAATAAAATGCTGCCAAAACATAGTTATTTTATTTCTTTTCTTCTCATCGATGCCGAGTAACTAATTATTTTTGAAGATTTTCCTATAACTTCAACTCTTTTTTGTGAATAACATCAAAACCGATTTGTCTTTTCTTTCAACAAGTTGTTGTTTGTTTCACCACGTAAATATATTTCCCTTGTATTGTTATGCCAGTTACCTGATAAACAAACAAGAAAAATTTTGTTTATTGTATTGTATTCCGTCGAAAACTAGCAATAATTAGTAAGTAGTGGGGCACACGAGTTATGTATTGCTATAAAGTTGATGTATGGTATACAATCAATTTCAGCTAGTTATTCGGATGATCTATTGCGATCTAATGTTATCGGTCCTCATGTGTTTATCTTCATCCGTTACAAATGTTCAACTACCTCTAGTCTAGCTCTTTCAACTCTACTGGTCATAATAGACTGGTCTTAACAATAGAAAAGAGTATACCATCTTGATTTTCATGGATGAAAGGGTTAAAAGTTGCTATGTATCAACTTGTTTTGGGCGAGGATAAAAAACTTAATTTCGTGGCCCTTGAAAATTGACTCGGATAACCTTATAACCTCTTGTTTCCTTTAGTACTGTTAATTTGGAAATTTTGAAATGGGTACATCTGTGCGAATTACTCAGAGAGAAAAAAAATTAGCAAACTTAAACACCATGCGAATTATTCAATGAACGTTTAAAATATGCAGTCATTTTATTTAAAACATTTCTATCTGCATTTATTAAAGCAAGGCGAAAGGATTTGAAAAATAAAATCGCAAAACTAAATGCGGTAAGAATGTTCGTATCAATGATGCACTACAGGCGTTTAATTTATGAGTTATATTTATTATTTTTACAATTTTAGGTTATTTGGAAAAGAAAAGATCAGCCGCACGCTATTACTGTTGGACATTTTGTATTTGACAACGATGTACGTTACAGTGTAAAACACATTCCTTATAAAGATGAATGGAACCTGGTAATAGACAATGTCCAGTATTCGCACTCTGGAGCTTATGAATGTCAGATCAGTACTAGAGAAGTCATGGAACGTTATGTGTACCTAGAAGTTTTAAGTATGAGTCAAAGCAATTTGTCATATAACTATGATCTGTAGGATATTTGTGCTTGATAGATGATTTGTTAACATAGATTGCATCCTCCGTGACCCATTGTCCATAGTGAATGTTCTATGTTGTAGAGATATCTTTGCTTTATATATGTATCTTTCTTCACTACTTTCCAGTTTCTAGATCCATTGTCATTTAAACTGGATAATACCTTTCTCCTCTATCTCTATGACCAAGTCCTAATATCCAGAACCCTAAAAACCGGTATCGAAACATTCATTTTGATGGATGTAGATATAGCCTACTGGTTTAGGGTGTAGTGCATGAGAGCCAGGCGTTTGGGATCGTAGGCTGAGAGTTCGAACACTAGCCTGGATATGGTTATTTTGTAGGTCCCTCGTTATTTCTACATTTGTGCTGGAGGTAGAAGAATTTGCGAAAATGTTTTAAGTATATGTTATTTCATTTTTATTCACTGTCTAAAAACAGTTTAGAGATGCTGAAACGTAAAATTGTTCTTGACAAGAAAATGAAAAAAGGTATTTCCTTTGCTGTGCTGCTGACTGTGTTTTCTGCCCTTTCCATCATTATCAACTCTTACAGAATGATTTTTTTTTTTCAGATAAACAAAACGACGACCAGTCGAGAAACGGTACGTAACATATTCTGTTGATGGTTAATTGATAATACATCACCAAAATGTACGTTAATATTATGTTCAATATAGTTTTGTATCATTCCTTGGTTATAAAAGTAGTGTGATGCAATGCTTCGCTGTAACATGAACTTTGAACACATTTAAATAAAACTTTCATTGTATGATATTCTCAGGCTCTAGCCTTTAGTTGGTTATTTACATATCAATTCAAATTTATTTCTTAAGTCCAAAAGTAAGATAATACTAATAGCTAATATCATAATATGATAATCATAATCATTATCATCAATATATCATAATCATGATACAAGGTTTTCGCCTCATTGACACTTGATCCCACTGCGGATGTCACTGTGGTCCGTGTTTGTTCAATAATCACTATGTTGATATCTTTATAATAATAATAATAATAATAATAATAATAATAATAATAATAATAATAATAATAATATAAAAGAATAATAAAAATGGTTATGATAATGATGACGACGACGACAATGATGATGATGATGATGATGATGATGATGATGATGATGAAACACTTATTCATCTATTAATTTGTATTTTCCAGGTATCGAAATAGTTGGACCCAGAGAGGTTGAAAGAGGTCATCCATTTGTGTTAACATGTAACGTAACGTCGTACGTAACGAAACCGTCAAAAATTGTATGGCTAAGAGACGGTATCGAATTATATACAGACGGAAGAAGAGATATATACTTAAAAATGTTTCATGTTGGTCCTTACACTTTGAAAAGCGAACTTAGAGTGCGGCACAGTAGAGATAGTGATGCCGGTGTTTACATATGCCGTAGTTCACCTGGTCTAGAAGTATCTCAGAATCACAAATTATACGTTAACTGTATGTATATTTTCTAAACAATAATATTCTTTCTTACTCAGAAAAGGGACCAAGACTTATGTGCATTTAAAAGTCTCTGATAGCCAATAATAATCATGGTGCTGAATAATTAGCCTCTGCTCCATATTGACCTATCGCCATATTCCCGACACGGCACCTTTTGGCAAACTTTTCCATTATGACGTCACAATCAAATGACCCGTCAAACATATGTATGGTTATGATGTCATAATCGAATGACGTCAAAAACGCACATGGAGAGTCACGTATCAGACATTTGGCGATAGGTTAATTGTGCACAATGAAAAGCCTTTGCTATGATAATGATAAGTAGTTGCTCCTTTAGTGCATTTAAACTATTTGTCCTTTAATTGGTTTTGTCTCGTTGTTATTTTTATTCATATCAATACCATTTCACTTGAATGAATATGTCATCAGTATAAATGAAATGCCACAAACTTTTACATGTGCTATAGACTGGTGCAACGGCAGTTTATTCTGAATTGCATCAAGCTTGCCATGACACGAATTCTCGTTTATGAATTACAAATAGAAGACTCAAATCTTATGCCGAACGGACGGCTAAGGGAAATCCATTACTTACATTATTATCGGGTGTCTTCGTGTCATCGGCACTCATAATACAATTTGCGTCTAAGTGATGAAATAAAATCCATATATCATATGCACTTATTATTGAACTTGATCTTGAATATAACAAAAGAGAAAAGATAGAAGCTCCATTTGACTAACACATATTTAAAAGCATTCGGCCAATATAGAACTCGAAATATTGTTAATGCAATGGACTATGTTTGGCTGGTGGAAATCGATTAAATATTGTTTGAAACTGATCCTGCCGATAGGAACAACACAATTCAATACGTATTTGTCCACTTTTACTAGGATTGAAAAATACAATCCTCAGAAATTACAAAATTAAAATTACAAAATTATTTTTTCTGTGGAAACAAAAAGAGGGTACTTTTCTCCAAAAGACTATGTTTTCGTATAATGAAATGTTGAGTTACCTTTTCGATGGCTGTTGTTGAGCCGTCTGTTCCTATTGTGAAGAGGATTCGTTACTCACGTATTTCATTTGCATTTGACTGTGGACTCACGGCGGGTGTGACTGGTCAACAGAGAATGCCTATTCCTCAATTCCTGATCCCACCTCTGGATTTCCAGAGGTCTGTGTTTGTCCAACATTTACAAGATTTGTATTTGTCACCTGGACATCTTGAAGATTTATACTTCGGTATATGAGATTTTTATATGTTGACATGGTATGAATTATTTAAATCACTATTTATTTTCTTCTTTTACTTTTACAGCTAACAATATCAAAAGAGGTGAGTACGTTATATATATATATATATATAAATATACTTTTATGTCGAATTCAAATTAAAAATACTTTTTAGTATAAACCTAAAAAACGGTGGTTAAGTTCTAACTTCAAGGACCAGTATTTGTATTATTTAAGATCCATCCGAACCTTTAATAAATTGTGGCCGTTCTGGCGAAAACTGGTCTCGCTTGTGTCTCTTTTCTGAAGTACAATATTTAGATCCGCGTCCTGTGTCACTGTTTGTACAACAGCATGGATAACTCATTGTCATTGACATATGTCCATACAATAGTTCTTCATTTCCTCGAAAATTATATGCAGAAAAGATAAAATTGTTTTTGAAATGAATTCATCTTTGACCGGCATTACAAAAATAGGATGAAGATGGCAAGAACATTTTTGAATGACAACGAAAATGATCAGCTTTGACCAGAGCATTCGGTGGTCAGTTTAATAAGCAGAGGTCCATTTCCCCACCTGAAAGAGGTGTATCTACTATTTTGCAAGCCAGAATTTCTCTGTCTACCATAATGTGTAAACAAACTACACATGCTATGACGTTACAATATGATTTTTATAACATAGGACTTTAATGTAATGGAAATACAGTGCATTAAAGGTTACGTCAAATTTTATAAACTTGAATAATCATGTTTGAAGCATTGGAGAAAAATAATCATACATGACTTTGCTGAGGGAATAAAAAAATTCAACACTTGTTATAAGAATTTGAAAGTAAAATCCTCGGGAAAAAGTTGGATTGGACAACCATATTCTTACTACTTTGATGGATATTTCCTTATCTAAACAACACGCCAATGTAAGATTCTCTTAATCTCTAATAATGTCGAGAAAATCAAAATATATCTCGCTAAGATCTATATCAATGTGGAATGTCATTGATATAGATATTTGTTCAACCATTCCTGACCAGTCATGCAGTTATTTCCCTTGACATCGTCTGCTAGTTGAGTTGGAACTTTAATTATCGTCTGCTCTCATCAAAGTGTATGTATTGTTAGATGAAATAAGCTTAAGACCATCTGATTTATGATTAATTGAATGGGTTACCACCACAACGTGATAGCCAGCGTGCGACGGGATTTTATATGTTTCTTTTGTTGCTTTGAAAAATTGCTCTACTGAATATTATCAAGTTTCCGGTTTTATCATTGATTTTGAATTCGAATCATAAAAAGACCACTCATAGAATTATAGCGGACAACATGGTTTTTCGTAAACATTCCGCAAATGATAAGATAATAATAGCATTCAATTGATGTTCCCTTATCAAATCATTTCAGCTTTTTACAGATTTACGACTTAAAGTTCACTAATAGATAATATTGAATATTAATTCACTATATTCATTAGTTTTCTATCAAATAAAATTGGTTTAATTTATAAATCACAGTTTCTCTTTCAGGGACAGAAAATAATCCTATTACAGATATACATCAGCGCCCAGAGTCTGTTAACAAAAATTGCATTACGGTATTACAGCCCAACTCCATTGTACATGTTATGCTTATCGTTTTAACAGTCAGCATATCTCGTTTTTAATTCTTCATGTAAGTAAAATTGAAAAGTTTGTACACGAATATATATCTGTGTGAGTGTGTGTATTTGTATGTTTTGTATTTGTATAGTCGAACAGTCGAACCCTTTTATATTAAGCCCTGTTAGATTGAAATCCCGTTTTATTTGAAATGATTTTGACTCCCCGGTCAAATCTCTTTATCATCGTTATAACTCGGTTATTTTGAAATCCCCTCCGATTTCACTTTATCCGGGTTCGGCTGTACGATACTAAGATAAATTATACAAAATGATGTTTTTGTACATATGTATTTGTATGTGTTTGTAACTTTAGGCAGTCAAACTTAATGATCAGTAATTTGTATTTTTTTCAATTAAAACTTTAGATTTAGATCGCAATGATATGTTATACTTCCGTTTCCTGTTACATAGAACACTTCAAAGGAACGCTTTCTCATGTTGTTGTATGGCTATATTTCCGCGTAAACATTGTTTGGACAAACACTTGATGAGTTTGATATAAATAAATCGTCTTAAAGCAACAAGATAAATATTATTACCGATAACAAAATTTAAAAATGGCCAAAACAAATGCTCAAGATGATCGTACCTGTAGGTAACACTTCATGGGTTGAGCTTGAATTTAATATATATATATATATATATATATATATATATATATATATATATATATATATATATATATATATATATATATATATATATATATATCCGAAAGACAAGAATAGTATCACTAAATCAAACTATAAAACGACAATTTCTGAGATGATTTATATATGAAAGTTTAACGGCAACTCGGTTGATATACGGTGCAGTGAAAAATATGACTTTGGTGACGTTCTACTGAGCGTGTTCGTTTCACTGCCCAGGACTATCCAAACAAATAGAACACCAATCAAATGCTCTGGTTAAGCAATTTAGCCATAAACTTACGTAAAATTTTAAAATTTTATCAACATCTTTGAAATATCTTCATCCTGCCCTGGTACATTCGATTGTAATATGTTCTTAGACTGTGCCGGAACAGTACTCTCACGGTTAATCGAGCAAACCCTTTGTATCACTCGTTGACCAGGGTAAAGTTAACAATTCCTACGGAATCCCCCCTAATAACAACTCCATTGAAACACCGAATTTTTTAAAATAAATTTTTATTTTCGTCGGTTAGGGTTGGTTTTCTAATGACAATGTCAAACATTACAATAACGTCAAGAAAATTATAATAACGTCCCCAGAATATGACTTTAATTTACTTTGGACTGCGCAGGATAGGTATATCTTATTTTTTTATTTTGATGAATAATATTAACAAAAGTATGGTATTTAGTCCATATGTAAGTGATGAAACAGCTGTTTGGAACGATTCAATAGATTCGCAGATAATAGTATTTATAGGTGATTGATTCTAGTCTACTCTTTTTGTGCGAGGGGGAAAATGAGTTTGTGCTCTGCAAGGAGGGATTTGAAATGATCGTGTGCGCATGTTACTTGATGATATGAGAGAGGAGATAAGTCTTTCTGTTTTTGCCATGGTAATGTTTAAAATTCTGTAGAGCCGACCTGGCTCAGTTGATTGCGCGCTCGACTCTTGATCGTGAGGTGTGATTCCAGCCGGCGACAAGTTGGTTTCCTGTCTTTCGGATGAGACAGTCAAAACCGAGGTCCCGTGTCATAGTAGGTGTCGGCACGTTAAAGAATCGTCACTGCTCAATGGCCGTAAGTGACGAGCATACATTAGGCCCACATTTGAAGCCATTCACCAGCATTTGTTGACGTCTCCATATGAGTGAAAGATTCTTGAGTTGGGCTTTAAACAACAATAAACATAAAGAACATTAAATTTTTATAAAACATTGTCAGTCTAGAATGTTTACTGTCAGCTAGTTTTCTCCACTTAAGGAGTTCAAACTTATAACCGACACTTAAGGTGTTACTATGTATGTTTGTGACATATTGGCTAGAGATTGAGTACGAAAGTTTGTCTAATGTTGGCAGTTATCTCAATCTTCTTTAGTTCGAAGTCATTCCATAGATTTGAAAAATGAGATTTGACAGGTGTCTTTGTTACTTCGTTTGCTCCGTGATATATATTAAAACACTATGGATGAAAACTCGAATCTAAACAAACCAGAAGTAGTCTATCATTATCTCTCTTTCATCTTATATCAATCAAAATATTTGATGTTCTTTATTAATTCATGATCATCAGACACGATATGTCCCATTATTTAGCTCCAGAGTACGATTTAAGTGTCATGAGTATATTGCTGCCAATGGATTCTCGCTATAAACATGCTTTATATTCCCAAAGTACAGTCAGTCGTAACCAGTTTTATTTTCGTTACTTTTATGCCTGACTTAACATTTTCTCTGTTATAACTGTTTATATTATTCCATTATAATGATGGATGCAAAAATCCAGGTACGATATACACGCGAAAAATCACCAGCTTTCTAATTGTAAGCTAGCAGACTTCCCAATAAAAGCTTCTTAAGTTAAAGCGAGTCTCGAACACTTACTAATTAAAAGATTGAGACAATGTTGTCTGAATACGATTCTTAAGCGACCCTGACGCGTTAGCCTATTAAGAGAATATAGCTAACGTCATAAAGTTGTGAGACGGCCTGGCTCAGTCGGTAGCGCGCCCGACTCTGGATCGTAAGGTCGTGAGTTCGAGTCCCACCATTGGCAGGTTGGTTTCCTGTCTTTCGGATGAGACAGTAAAAACTGGAGGTCCCGTGTCACAGTATGTGTCAGCACGTTAAAGAACCCTCACTGCCCAATGGCCGTAAGTGCCGAACATAGGCCAAAATTTGAAGCCCTTCACTGGCATTTGGTGACATCTCCATTCGAGTGAAATATTCTTGAGTTGAACATTAAATAACAATAAATAAACAATCATAATATTGTTCCAAAATGAATAATCTTTCTGTGTAAATAATGTTTTACGCCACACCAAACAATTGCTCTGTTACAAGGTGACAGTCAGTTTTTAGTTGTAAGCAAGAGGACCCTGGTACGATGTTTTTGATAAGAGACCAAGGTACAATGACCTTACAACTCGGGCATTGAAACGAAACGAAATAAAAAAAACGTACTAGGAAAGTAATAAATACATCGTTATAATCGATAATATAAATGTATCGTTATAATCGATAACATAAATGAATCGATATAATCGATAGAGCAAACTGAAAACTGATACGGATATGATCATTGAAATCGCGCTGGACTAAATGCAGTGCTTTAATATACCTAATTTGATCAGACCGTATTTATATAATACATGATCTGTTTCATATATATGGACCTAACTTACAACAACAACTGGCTCAAATTTACGAAGGCTGTCTAAGTGAAATAAATTGTAGTGATATCATTACTAAAATCGCGCACTGAGAATAATAATGTTCTACGTTATTTTTTCATCTAAATTCTAAATTTATGTAATAGCTTTCATCTAATCTCTAATGTATGAATTTAGTTCCCTTCGGTAGTTGACTGAAATTTATGGATATCATGAAACTGATACCGTGATAAGGAACTCATGTTTGATGAAGGTAGAGTCATGCTGAATCACAAGATGTGATCATCGCCCGGTAGGAGTTCAGTCACGCAAGTCTTGCGTATAATTGTAAATACGTTATACAAGGAATCAAAATTTATAAAATATTAAAATTAAAAAACTACTTTTCTACTAAAAAGTTTTCGCAATTCTTTAAATACATTGCTAGAATTAATCAACCCTTTCACCCCAGAATATCTGAGTGGTATGCTCTTTTCTATTGTTAAGAACAGTTAATTATGATATGTTGTGTTGAAACATCTATAGCAGGAGAAGTGTGCTCGAAAGAATGCTAATTGTGGAACAAATAAAAACACAGCATTAATTTGTATATCGATATATCTTAGAATTTAGTTGTTCACAGAACACAATCTTTTCACCGAACTCGAGAGGTTTCCATCGGACATTTGCGTCGAGTATGGCATGCTAACAGGGGATTCCGACTCTTTCTGGATACTTGGTTCCATCCCGTTTGGGATTTACAATTGGAGAGGCCATTTATATATTTAATTTGTCGTATTATAATAAACTTAAAGTTTCGATTATCCTTTGGTATTTCTTCATTTTTACTTGTTAGTAATAGAACGTTTGTAACACAAAATAATTCAAAACAAAATAAAATAGATTATCCTTTAGCATATGTATGCATGACAATAATTTTGTTGTCAGAAACAATGTATTTTATTTTCAACAGAAATGAATTTGTAAAAAGACTTTGACGGGACCAAGACGTACCTACAATATCTAAGTCATAGTGTATGTGATGTGGTTGAGCTCATGGATATACGTATGTCATTTCTACTAAGGTAATACAATAGATCGATATTTAATGTATATTTAAGTGTATAGGGGGTCTACCGAACGCATCGCATCATATGGTCAACCATCCAGATGATGACCGCGCTCGCCGTTGCTCAACTTCAGTACACGAATATAAACACCAACCGTCCAGCCACCAAAGCTAGCTGTTGGACTGGACTGTTGCCCATATCCATGACTAATACAGTCTATCATTAACATCGATGAGTGGATTAAATATCTACCAGCCACGGTGTTTTGCACAAAAATGTATCGTCTCCCTGAATTCAAATATACAGATGCTTGATGCTGCCAAATGAATGAAATTTTCGTATATACGACGAATTTATTTTTTGGCAGAGATACGCTTCCGTAAATATTATATCAGAATAGTGTATAGTGCCTATGTGAAACATTCTTGACCCTTAGCAAGTTTATGTGTGTAGTTAGAGCACTTGTATTACAGATGTAAGGTCCTTGTTTAATTCCAGTCATTGTCAGACCTAATACATCATACAAATAAGCGGTGATATATTCTTCAACAAGATCATGGAATAAGAGTGAAGATCACGTGACTTTCAGATTAGATTCTAAAGGTGTTTTTTCACAGTATTTCCTGAAAAGACCTACAACGTATAAAGCAATTTGAGTTTTGTTTGTATTAATCAAAGTAAGAAAATGTTGAATTATATGCCTTAATATTCCCACTGCTTTGAGTCTATGTCGGTATTTTAACCCCTTACTAGCCTAACTGCCTGATAGTTTATATAAGAGCAACTTTAAACCAGGGATGCTTACCATTGCCAGATGTAAGACCGGCTCTGACCGTTTGATGGAATGTTTCGGAAATCGAACATACTGCCAAGTTTGCAACTACTTTCGGTTTGAGCAAACAAAAAACTTCTGAAATCAGTTTTGGTCATTTGAAAACTTTGGTGTGTTTGTAAAAGGTCGTTAAGTTAGTTTTACAGTGCCCACCACGGTTATACTGTTAAGGAATGTGGAAGAATCAACTTAGAGCATGTGTCGGTCTTACCACATAAAACGCGATGTCATCGGAGTAGGCGCACCGGCATTCGCCGGTCTGTTCCATAGTAAAGTTAAACACACCAGGTCCCGTGTAGTGGTTGGCGTGTAGCCTTTATTATTGCATATACAAACGCCCGCAGTACATGTAAAATGTTTGGCACTTCACTTATGAGGGTAAACGTCTAAATAACAGATACTACTATAAAGCGAACTTATCAAGTTATTAAAATTTGATAAAAGAAAAAATAAAAACACTTCTCTCCATATTATGATGGCATGTAGTTGAATTATTAGTGATATCCCGACCATTTTAGTCTAATTTTGGATAAAATACCGATTTTGTTTCAGTTTACAGTTACATAATATCATAATACACATATATTTTTTCGTAAACGTTTTAACTTTGAACGGGCGATAACGTGCATCATGGATAAGAGCTAAATTGATTTTATACATTTAACATTTGCGCCACGAATAGTCGGCAAAGCGGTCATAGCAATAAGCAAATATGCACTTCCGTGAAATTTGATTATCCTCTATGACGAGATTGCTATATGTATCGTATCAAAGTTTCAATTAAGACCCATTACCGTTACCGGATTGACTAAGCAAGCATTAGCATAAATACAGGGTTTATTACTCACTCTGCATCACAATAGATTATACAATATCCATTTTCTATTTTTTGATATTCTTATATTCTTGTATTTTTTATCAATTAAAGAAAGAGTTTTTATTTTTATGATTTATGGTTTTCGGTTAAGTGATCTACAGAGAGAATTTTTATCTGTTATTTTACAAAAGTGTTACTGTTCAGATTAAATGAAATAGAATAAAGGTATGCCAGATCATTTTTTCCTTTATTAATGTTGACAATACAATATCACGTTAATACATTTATTGGCTTTGTAATGACAAGAATTTCTAAACATGGATTTGTGTCTTTTCTTTCTTCAGTATCATGTCGTAAGTTTATGAACGAACAAAAGTTCCCAATTACTTTCTATATAAAACAAAACTTTAAAAACATGTTTCAGAGACTTTATGTTTAAGTCTCTTTCCCTATATTTATAATACTTACAGATTGACCGCATGGCATTTAATTTTTTAACATGGGTGTTAATTAGGGAGTTTTATACATTTACTTTAGCTTGATAAATTTTGTAACATCATTTCTTTCTTTCTTACATTACTCCAAGAAAATACTTGTTGTAAAGAAAATATGGTGTATCTTAGAATTTTAGTATCAAAGAATAATCAGTGATTTATGAGAAGGACCTATATGTATTAAGGTACAAGAAAATGAAATTCAAATGCAAATTATCAAAAAACAGAACCTGGATGTGCAACATTAACCTGATACATCTACACTTATACACTGGTTACCACTATATATATAAATATCCTCTTGAACCTTTAATTCTATCATAGTAATTTCTCATATGGTATATTTGATCTTTTCTCTCTTTTTCAGATTTTTTGTTTTTTAAAGTTCATCCATCCTAAAGCAGCATCCGCTCAAAATTTTGCATATCACGTGGTGCATTGAGTATTGTCTTGAACTGCAATATTTTTATGAAAATTTGTGGATAACATTGGTTGTATATTATTGTCATAATAAACCATCTGCAATAGCAGGTGCTATTTTTTATTCGTTTTTGTTGTATTTTTTTCATTTAAGAGTCAGTTTTACCACCTTTTAGTGGCGGAGGAGAGTGTGGGCGATTACAATATACCAGGAAAGATACCGGGGGATGTATCTTCGACAAACTCTCGGTAAAAATGCGTAGAATGAAACTGAAAATAGAGGTACCGTATTACAATAAGTTGGACAAAGTAAATAACCCTCACTGCAATGGCAAACGTCCATAGCAAACGTCATTTTATAAGTCATTTCATTTCTTTTTTGTTTTGCCAGTTTACTTTCAGAAGTCCGATGGTCTCTTCCCAGGTACATTGTAAACTGATTTTCTCATCTACCATTAACATCTGACATCACCATATAACTGAAAAATTGTTCATTCATCTTTAACTGCTATCAGTATTAAACTCGATCATCCTTTGAAACTTCAATTTTGAGAAACCACATTTTTCTTTGTAGTATGTATTTTGTTGACACCACTTACTGTGAACAAAGAAAGAAATGTCGCTGCAAATTTCTTTTGCCACTTACAAATGGTTGCAGTCTTTTTTACATATTCAAAATCAATTTAGAAAGATAGTCCATAGACTTAAACACAAATGTGCAAAATTTAACAAAATTGCGTTGAATATATACGTCAGGCCAATTATTTTTCAAAAAGTTTATTTAACATGACAGGTTTGCTCATGCTCGTAATATTCCTGTCCAGTGGTTTGTACTCGGGGAATTCAACATACAAATCACCGAGTCAGATCACTGTAACTTTGTAATTACACACGCAATCTATAATTCAAGCCATATGATACGTACTGAATTACTTTATGATGATCCGACAAATTCTGTGTATCCATGCTGAGAACCAACACATCACAAGTATTGACTCAATAACGTCTCAAATCGCTAATTACAGTATTTGTCCAATTCTAAATATTGTGTGTATAATCCAACTTCCTAAGACCGACTAACGGGTGTCATATAAAGAATATTGTATTTATCCCCTTTTTTATTCGTTTCAATTAAATGACAGTATGTTTGTTTTATCGGTAAAATCGGCCTTGTTCTGACATTGCAGGAAATGGAAATTTATTCTCAAGAAGACAGTTATTGATTATACAGAAAATAAGTTAATTGGGAGGTCAAATTACATAATTCATATTGTTTACCTGTATAACAGGAAATGATTATTTTAAAATTGATGACTTGAAGTAATTTCCTGAAATTTGAATACACGTCAGCCAACTCGAGATAAATTTCCAAAGCTGATTGAATAAAGATACGCTCAATGTTGAAGTAATTAACATGCCAAAGCACTTGCTAATTATTGAGGTTAATTTTGATTAATATTGGTCCTAAGATATATTCAATTGAGTCATATAAAGATTTAAGTTTTTTGGTAACTTCACGAAGTGTGAGCGCTAAGTAGGTTCTCGTGGCCTTGATATATTTGGAGTCTTGAATAATACATGTATATAAACCTTGGAAACTTATATCATGTCCCAATTTGTCGTCGGTAACCCTGTTATGCGAGTGTTTTATTTCTTGTGATATATCAAAAAGATGCCGAGTCAGCATATCTGTATTGGATACATAGACGTCATAAAAACCATATAGACAAACACTAGGGTTGAGTCACAACATCAGACTTAACTACTGTTTATACTACAAATTTGACTGAAAAAAATCAAAAGAGCATTTTGGCACCATTAACAAATGTATTTTCGCGAAAAATTGCTCCCGCAAAAATACCCCAGTCATTGGTCATGCAGTTGCTCATTTCATGTCACAACTGTTATTCCAAACACAACAGCGTTTCAATTGTTATCAAAAATATGCTAAAGTTTGTAATTTGCAATAAATAAAGTCTTTTGAGACCCATCTTTCGGTAATGCGTCGTCATTCTAATTGGCATCAACATTCATCTGTACCAGTCCTTAATCCACATACAGAGGGCTTTATTTAGAATCCTCTGAACAATAGGAAAAACTATACGTTGTCTTTAATACATTCAACGATAGTTTTATTAATAATGATAATCATTACACCTTTGGGAATATCAAATTTCAGAAAACAGAAATTTTAAAATCAGGCCTTGTTTAGCAGTGCGTTTTAACACAACATATCACTTTAACAGTAAAAAATATACAAACATATCACAGTAAAATCTTGTTTGCAAGTTCCGTTTTCACTACCTATAAAGTTATCTGTTCGACAGTAGTTGTTGTTTATTCCTGATGTTTTGACTTTGATTGCATACTTACAGTGAGAGTAACCGCTGAACGAGGGATACTTACTCCTCCACAGCACCTGATCTCATCTCTGCAGTTTACAGAAATCCTGTGATTTTCCAGTATTCATTATAACTTTGTATTATCATATGTATAGACTTTCTTTACGAATAACGATTAAGTATCCATGTTTTGTCACCAGGATCAAAGGCTGTCAAAGGTGACATACTGCGATCGTGTTCTGCTTGTTGTCTTTACATCAGGTTATACAAAATTATTGTGGCAAATTCCCACGTACAAAGTCGTGCAAAATCAATGTAAACTCCGTTGATTTCACTAGGTAATTCAGATTATATCAATCGGTTTTCATTGGTCGAAAACACAATTTAAGTCTGTATTTTTGTACCGTGTAGAAGTCATGGTTACAAACAAATCAGAAATTTTTAATTTTACAGCAATCATACAATTTATTTAGGTGATTGTTGAAACCCCTTGAGGAGACCCTTGTATATTTCTCAATATCCATGTACCTATTGTCCAGGCATACGCAATCAGCAAAATAATTTCCGTTGAGCTGCCGAATCCGGTAACCATTCATTAACTTGTCATCCCAGCAAACAAACAATATATGTCGTGGTAAAATACATTCACTTCCGGTATCCTACATACAATTACCACGATTTCAAACTTTTATGAAAGCAAAAGAGTGACGCAATATTCAATGAAATTATGGATTTATTGAATTTTTCGTTAGATTTTGTTTATATAAATACCTTGTAACATTAAAACTGGCATTGCAAGTTGATACAATAATTTGTTGTAAAAAATATCTGAACATTTAACTAAGTTACAAATTTTCAAACAATCATTCATCTCTTGTACACAAAATATTAAGACGACAATGAACATATTACATATCAGCCACACGTTAGGACCATCCGAGGTATTCGTACTTTTTGAGTTCAAAATTGAAACTTTGTGACCAACACAGAACTGTTATTATCTACTTAAATCTATATATATATGTATAAATCAGACATGTATTTACCACGCAAAAGAATGATATAACCTTGTTCTTCTACCCCGTACCATAACCTCTTTATGCAGTAAAAGATAGTAAATGCTAGAGGTATTATTCCCAAATTTTAACTTTATTATCTGCTTTTAACGGCCGCTCAATTTCCAGGTCACAGGGGTTGTGTGTTATTGTCATTGATGTTTGTATATTGTTTGTGTGACAAAATATTCGAACTGATAGACTTATATCGTCGGTTAGGAATTGTCGGGAAATTAACTGGCTATTGTTTGCACACAGCATTTATGTCCTTACATCGTTGAAACCCGTTGTATATCTAAACGAAGACAAGATGTATTTGAGAAACCCTAGGCATCAAGAACTTGGTTTTTCCTGATGAGTACAAAATCCAATAACTCTGGCAAAAATCTGCGAATTTTGATCAAAATCAAAATCATCCAGGACCTTATTGATATAAAACTACATACTAATTGTGATTACAATTAAAGGAAAATAAAACATAGGTTATTTGATGAAAACAAAAATGTTAAAAATGAACAAACGGACAAACAGATAGACCATTAAAATATTATGTAACTAAATTTAACCTTGAACGAACAAAATAACTGTAAAGTTTTAATTAAAAACCTGGATAGGAACTTTGTTTCCGATGTGCTGAAGTGAAAAAAAGCAATAAACACTTCTGATTAGAACTTTTACTAGAATTGGGTTACGACTCTAAATGAGAACTGAGAGTACCATAAGCACACAGGTATAATATTTGAAATGACAAGGAAAGATTTGATCTTAAAAAAATTCCAAACAATTACAAACAAAAATTTGAATCAATTCATAATTTGATATATCACACATACATACTCCCATGTCTTCGTTGCTAATGAATCAATGACAAGTAGATCAGATACCAAAGGGAAGTAACTCTCTAACAAATAATTTGACTTATTTCCAAAACTTTACTTTAGACATTATGTTTTGCCAGCAAAGATGGTTGTATATTTTTTATCATTACTTTGCACAGGTGAGGGTCGCAAACAAATGGAAACATGTCAATAATACATAACATAATATCGATACAATTCAGGATAAAAACTTATGGAATATTTTTTCATGAAAAAAAATCTGTAATTCTTTAAGCAAAATATTTGTATTATTCAACAACATTGCAATCACCGGAAATGTGTGTATTGGGTAAAGGGTGATATTTCCCTCCCAAGATGTGGATTTGCTCAACTGTTATACATATTCACACATATATTTTTAGTATTCTAACATCAACTATATATTGCCCATACCTTACTAGTACATTTAATCAACAAATTATCGTCACAGATAAGCAGCAAGTATCACTTACGTATTTCCGTGTTCTCTCATTCACAAATATTAAAAACAGAAAATAAAAATAAGTACAAACAAGTTTCAGAAGGAATAAACATGTGTAAAATGTACGGGTAAAATGTATCCGACTACACAACAGGAAGTGAAAACGTAAAAATGAAGGATGATCAATGTTTCAAGTTTGAACAGAAAATGTTATATGTACAGATTAAAAGCAAAATAAAGGAATTTAATATAAATTAGCACTTACTCAATATACACTATTATATATTGCTTATATAGTACATGAAAGACGCAGAAGAAATGAGATGAGATTCAAGAAAACATAAGGAACAGTATCACTGCTAATATCATGAATATCTTGTTTATCCGGAATATATAAAAACAAATGCTTCATTGTGATGATAGATGCATGTACTGATCTATCTGAAAATTCATAGACTTCTGTGCAAATCACAACATGATGTTGCTGAATATGAGACTGGATGCTACAGACTGTCCAGTTTTTGTTACATGACTTTAACTCATTCATCCCTAAAACACATTTGGACTGGTCTAAATCATTGATTTACAGATGAGTCAATTGTTTTTCAGGGGTGAATGAGTGAATCTTCTTTTTGAAAATTTTATTTATTTTTTCGTTATCTTTCTATCTAAATACAGAAATATTTCTCATACAGAGAGGAAATTTGTAAATGATGTTTAAACCCCGGAATTTCCAATAACTGAGGTATCCAACAGATCTCCTAAAAGCTACCAACTTTTACTTTTAATTTCAGTTGTCAAAAAATGTTATTATAAGCAGTAAAAATCAGTTCAGTATGTCATGAGGCCAACTGTGATAGCATGGCATGAGATTTAGTACGAAAGTATGTAATGAGCTTAAGTGTGAAAGCATGTTATGGTTTAAGTGTGAAAGCATGCAATGGTTTAGTGTCAAAGCATGTCATGAAGTCAAGTGGGAAAGCATGTCAATAGATTAAGTGTGAAAGCATGTCATTAGGTTAATTGTCAAAGCATGTCATGATGTCAAGTGTAAAGGTTGATGATGAGGTAATATGAATAAGTGTGAAGGCATGTCATGGGATTAATTGTGACAGCCTGTCATGAGATTACATGTGAATCATGACATTAAGCATTGTATCATGTTGTAAGGTTAAGTATAAAAGCATGTCATGAGGTTATTGTATAAGTATGTCATTAAATTAATGTGAATGCATGTCATGAGGTAAAATATAAAAGCAAGGCATGAAATAATCTGTAAAAAATTAACATGAAGTGTAAACGAATGTCATAAAGATAACTGTGAAAGCATGTCATGAAGATAAATGTGAAAGCATGTCATGAGGTTATGAGTGAAACCTTGGGATGAGGTTTAGTGTACAAGCAGCCATTTTTTGTTGTTTCAGGTACAAGGTACAGATAAATTACACAAGTATCTTAGGAAGATAAAACATACATACAAACAATAAAAATAAAGCATATTTAAAATATTGATTGTGTTCTAAGGTTTTACAAAACAGAGGTAGACGTTTCAGTTGGTCATAGGTGTATATTTGGTTCTTTTAGGGTTAAATGCATGAAAGGATAAAAAGCTTTATATATATATATATATATATATATATATATATATATATATATATATATATATATATATATATATATATATATATATATATATATATATATCAGAAGTCCATTACTCTAGAAATATACAAATGTACTATTAAGCCAGTAGACATGATCAGTGCTCTTTTCAAGGTGTGAATTTCTATATATAGTTATGTGACCTGGTAAGGTCAAATGATGCAGCACCCCCTGTCCTATTTCAGTCAGACATGTTGAATAAGGCCGCATATGTGTCCGAAAATTGTTATGATGCATTATGGGATATAAGTTTTATCACAAAGTAATTACTCACGACATATGTCTTCCAATTAGTCAATAAACTGCTGGAGATATCCCATAGAAATATGACCGGCAAAATCTGCTCTGATCATATAACACATTCATTCATTTATTGTTAGCTAATATTCTACTTTGCATTTTATTTCCTTTCTTTTCCTTTTACTAAATTCTGGTAGGCAAGTTAGGCATTTATTTTCAGTCAGAGCAGAGCCGAAGGTAGATACCCATTGCTGACATCTGACATCTTCCTGTATTAAATTTTTAAACATTATAAACTGAACTTTATATAGCCATTATCACCAATTTTTCTACTTTTTACATATTTTGTATATATAGTTTGAGTTTGATAATAAATTAGGAGTCTTTGGTCTAACTTGAGATGGAACGTCCAAGTTGAGCTGTTCACCTGTAGACATATTCACAAGGGGGCAAAGATAACATGTACGTATTAGAACTGAGGAACACAAGATAAAATCTAAAGTGTTACAGACTCAACTAGCCGCACTAGACTCAATTCAACATATATGACTGCTCCCTCATAGCATGCCGCTTATACCAACAAAAATTCTTCTAGAGTAATAGTTTTCCGATATATATATATATCTGCTGGTTTGACAATCTCAAGAGATGATAAACAGAGAGGAGCAAGATATAATATATATATTTATCTTCTTCAGTTTTACTTTATTAAATATTTATATATTTGACAAGCACTGTAGGTTTTATTTTATATCTCTGATTAACATCACATGATCCAGGTATGTATTTATTCTTAAAAGCATTTCAGTTATAATTACTCCACAATTTTATTTGACTAAGCGATTTTTATTAAATTTTCAAAGTAACTAATCTTCATATTAAACTTTGAATCTTCTGTTGTCTGGACTATATTTACATTGCTTAAAGAAAGTAACGTCTTTGCAGAATTTTAAGAAATTATATTCTTAAAATGCTTTGAGAAAATATCATACTGTATCATGGATGGAAAAAGAGGTACAAGTTTGCCAATGTAAACTAGCACAACGTTTACATAAATGAATTTAAATTAGATCATTAAAGGGATGAAAGATTACCTGTCCCCATCAAGATATTCGAGCTTCAATAATATGTGGAATGATACACTTATAAGTGTCAGCAACACTTTGTGAGTTCCCAACTATAATACAATCCATCCAGATAAATAAGGAAGTGTAGGCTTTCTGGTTATTTGTATTATTTTTAAGCAAGTGTTTTGTTTGATTCAGATAAAGTGGCGGGCCGGAGTAACTTTTTGATTATCATAGATTATGGTCGATTCTACTCACTTTTCATTAATGACAGGTTTCACAAGAGATGCATTTAATTATGAACTGTACAACCATACACATGATGACCTGTACATGTAGAAACGATTACTGTTGCTAGTGTAATTCTAATTTATTACCCAAAATTCAAACTTATCAAGGTCATAAAAGGGTTCCCGAGTCTCCACCAACAGGTTATATGGATTTTACTTAAGTTATGTTAAAACTTATTTCGCAATTTCCAAGAAAAAAAAAATTTCATGCATTACTGAAATTTTGACCTAACACACAACAATCTGTGAAGAGTACCTTTAAGTGTTAATGCTATGGTCGAGGTTTACAGATAGGTACAAAGCAAACATATGAAATGAGTATTTTGCTGCAAGTTTAAATGCTTTGAAAGTGATTGTGAATCGATTCAAAAAAGAGATGAATTACAATGATTTAAATCAATCAATTTGTGGTGAATTCAATGGTTTAAAAAAAAGATAATTTTCAGATCAGTTCTTAATGACCTGAATGCAAATTAGCCATGCCTAATGATGTATCAGTTTGTTGTTGATGACAGTTGCAATTATTGTGTCATTGTTTAAATTATTAAAAACAAACAAAAAATTATCAGCATTGATTCAATATTTTTTCTAAGTCATTGAGTAATTTTGCATTGACCAGGAAACAAATATGATATTAATGCTAAAGTGTTTATATGAAATAATTATCATTAGTTATACAGGAATTTTTTACACATCTAAAAAATGTTTTACTTTGTGATAAGATTTCAATAAAAATTGTGGTTATTAAAAATATTTTAATGTATATATTCAATATTAACAGTACTTCATTGAACATTTGCACATATAAATATCTCATTACATGACAAGAAACATAACCTTCTATTCACTAAAATGTGATTTCTTTTTGCATTGATATAATCAAAAGCATAAATAATAAAAGGACTATTTACAAACATCAGTGCATTTTAAAATACAGTGGAACCTGTCTTGAAATACCACTCTCAAAACTACCTGTCTTGAGAAACCACTTGGTTAAAAAGATCTTTTAAATAAAACTTCTATTGAGAAACCAACTGTCTTCAGAGACCATATTTCAGTGCAGAAGGGTGGTCCATTAAGACAGATTTCACTGTAGTGTTTTGGGAATGCCATGGTCAATAATCATCTTGGTTATGGAAGACTGCTGATGCATGCATCCATGTCATGTAAGTCTTTATAGATATATATTCTCTCATCCCTGAAAACAAATAATTTCATTACTTTAAATCAATGGCAAAGTCCAGTCTATGTGTGTCATAAAGGGGAGGGGGGAGTTTTCAAAACACCTTAACTATCACCGTGAAAGATTGGACAAGGTATTCGTTGAGGCTGTTGTTGCAGGAGGCAATACACTGTCATCTGTACTGTGATCTTCATAGGTTGAGACTTTAAACAGCAGCCCCATCTGTAAGATGACTTCCACGGCATCATACCTATTTAACTCTTGTAATTTTTCTATCATGTGACCTATTGTACAGTTAGGATGAAACTTTGTCCATTCCTGAAGCACTCGGTCTGTTGGACTTTCAAGTTTATTTGTGTCTAATTTTGGTAACAAATGTTCTAAACCTAACAAAACGGTTAACAAACACCAATCTTTACCCATCGGTTCCGGAGGATCTAATAATTTACCTAAGGACTGTCGTATGTTAATGGACAAACTGGACAATGGCAGATCGACTCCTAGACATATACTTTGAACAACATCTAAAGATCCAAAACACACAAGGTCTGCAAAGTCTTCTGTTTTGTCCTCAGTAAGTTGTACACAGGTTTTCTTTGCTAATTGCATTTTCATGAGGTCTCTGGGATAATAACAATGCACAGTCTTACTGTGATCCTTCAACTGCGAGCAACTGAGTACATGTTTTTCAGTGCTAAGTCCCGGACATACGGTTTGCAGGACTTGATCCACTACACTGATAAAATCCTCTAGAAAATAAAACAGCTGAGTTCTACCTTCACTCGGCCCACGAACTTTAATTTCTAAATACTGCTCTAATCTGTCCATGTTTATCATTCCTTCCAAATCACCGCAACAGTACTTAGATCCATGATGCCACTGATATAGTTCTGCATCGGGATCATCCGTTTCGTTTAACACAGTTCTCCGTAATGCAACCTGGATTCTCTCAAAGGTATGTTTTAACTGACCTCCGTAATCTGGATCTGTTTTTATCCTAACACCACCATAAACTCCATCGGCAAATCTTTTAGGGTCCCTCTGCCAGAGACCATTAAGTGTTTCTATGAAATTTAAGCAAGGAAATTCATATTCTATTTCACCATCATTATCACACTGGGTGCACACCTCCAGAGCCTCAAGCACCTGCAACAGATCCAAGGCGTCTGTTTCAGGATACATAAGCTGAAACTCATCAACCGTGAAACAGCCAGTGATTCGTGACTGGATAATTTTCTCATGGGAGATGAGATTTCCAATTATGTCTGAACAAAGCCATTTGGGACTGAGAATTACCAAATCCTGAGAGGACTCACTTTCTAGGTAAACAATCTGTCAATGAAAAAAAAAAAATAAAGATACAAAAGAAATGTGAGTGCGAATTATTCAAAACATCTTACCTAAAAGCTTAGGATAAAAATTTATACCATCTAGTACCATTATCATGATTTTTCTGATAAAATTCTGACAGATTGAAGCACTGTATGAAGTAACAGAAAACAAGCAATTTGGCATAAATGTAGTTTTTACTTCAAAAAAGGAAAAAAAAAACAAACCATTCAACAGTACTGATATCAAAAGGGCAACTTCTTTGAAATGACATAATATATACACAAATTCTTATCTATTTTCTGGTCTGTCTGTAAACTAAATAACCATCATCATTCATGTAATAATGGCATTGATATAGGTTACTGTCCATTAACCTTAGAGGCTTGGTAAATACAACATTCCAAGGGTGATACGGCCTGATACTGACCTATTTCAAAGTCAGTATTTTGTATAACATGTATAATAATTCATACTTACCTCTATATCATCAGGGCAATAGTTTTGAGGGTCAGTATATTTTAAAATACAATGGAAAGCAGCATTTTATGTAACATTGAGAAATTATTTTTCATTAATGCAATTATTCCCTCAGCCATTTACCGTAGTCAAGTTATGTCTCTATGAATTTTAAGAGTGAAGTAAACAATCATATCTCATCAACCCTGAAAAACAATGGACTCTTCTGTAAATCAAAGAATAAGACCAGTCCAAATATATCTTCAGGGTCAATGATATCCTCAGCAATGTTTTACAAGTAAAAGTGTATGTTACATTACAAGGCTTACCTCTCCAATCAGCTGCAGCTGCTGAACTAGTATTTTCATATGATCATCTCCAGCAAGAGGATTGACCTTTGACCGGACAAACTCCATAAACTGCTGCCATGATAACACAGGAAATGATGAAGAAGCTCTTCTCCATGACGGAAGTTGTGCGACCATTGCCTCAAGAAACCCACTGGACTTTGACAGACCCTTCAAAATTTGTATTAAAAATGTTTTACTGAGAATACACAAAAAAATTTGTAATGTATAGAATTTTTTTTTTAATTTATAGAAATTCAATATAATTCTTACAACACATTCTTCAAAATGCAGAACTTTGAAATTTCATTTGCTGTTTACAATTAGCACACAAGCGCACACGCACACAAGCACACACACACACACAGAGTTAAATTTGTCATGATCACTTTTTGAACTTACAGCAGTAATATCATTTTTCATTTCCAACATTTGTAGTTTTAAAGCTTTCATATCCATAGAAGAAGATACTTGTGTGTCCATCACAAATACTCTCTCAACAATGTCCATGTCAGAACTGAACTTCTGCTGAGCTTTGGACAGAACACGACTGGCAGTGGGACTAACATATTCTCCTTTGGCATTTCTATGACAACCCACTTTGTCTGCATGGGATGCCAATAATATCACAGATGGTCTGTTTGGAATCTTTCCACATTTACCTGTTAAAATAATGGTCAATTATCAGATTAAACAAATATCTTCATTTGACAAATAAATTCATTAAAAAATGCCTTCTTTTACAAGTATTGCATTCAAGCTAATTTACAACAGTGGAAAATATTGATGTACATAGTCACCAAGTAAAGACAAGGTGTATTTCACTAACCCTATACCATTGAGAAGTAAGCCAGTCATTGAGATTTTTAAAGTCCCATAACTCTGGCAAGTTTTGTTGAATCTAGGCCAAAATAAAGTTCATCCCAATTTTGGGGGACATTTTGGAAATATTTCTTTGGATAAGCAAAGATTGTCATGAATATTTACATATGTAAATATAGAGAAATGTCCAGTTTCAACACTAATTGTGTGATTTTTATCTCAAAAACATACAAATAAGTTGCAGTTGAATGTTAATTGAAATCAGAAACCTTAGAAATTCATTTTACATATAATGACACAGATCCCCTTTCAAACATTTAAAACTATTGTGCAACATGACAATAAGTAATATAAATATAAAAACCATTCTTACCTAGCGGCAACTGAAGAGAAACTCGAGCCTTCAGAAAGCCAAGCCAGAACATGACCTGAGCTAGCTGATCCTCGTATTTGTCTAGTAAGTTGAACATCACAATATGTATACAGTTGGGATCTCCCAGAAAGTGATCATATAGTGTGTAGTAAGACTCGTATCCTGAGAAATCCCAAATACTGATATCTCCAGTCACTGTAAAACATAAAAATGACAATGATCAAGTTCACCAATATGTTTGTAAGAGATATCAATTGTTATTGCTGTGGTAAAATTTGTTTTATTGATTAACATCCTACCGAGAATTTTTAAATGATACAGAGCAATAATCAACTAAAGGTGAACAAATCGACTTTTGCTAAAGACTTTTGCTAATACTGTAGATGCTGAATTTGATTTTGAATATTGTTTTACGCCACATTCAACAATTTTTTTTTTAATTATATGGTGGTGACTAGCTTTTAATGGTAGAGGAGAGAACCCGGTTACAATGCACCCGGGAAGAGACCACCAGCCTTCTGCAAGTTAACTTCTTCACAAAACTAGCATAGGTTCTGATGGGGCTTGAGCATGTGCTAACCAAAAGTAAGAGACTGAATTACTAATGCTAATGCTGTAGGGTGTTCCTTCATGTGAACTGACTCTCTTGATACATGACTTGCACTCCTTATCTCATAAGAATTCCATAAAATTTTATTAGATAATTTTGATAAAATTTCAATCACTGCACTGTTTTCAGAGTTTCCCATATCAGGATGCACAGGGCAGGCAAGAGCTAAAGCATCTAACATTATTTGTGATTTCCACAAAAAATGAACAAAACTCACAGAAAAATGTTGTATTACTGCTTTTTTCATTTTTTATATTGTCTTAAGTTGATGCAGTTATTTTCCATGCACCAAGTACTTACCAGAAATACAAATTTACATGAAATTAAAAAAATTGACCTTTCACAAAACAATCTGTGAAACGGCACATAAATAATGAGTTACACTGTCTGTCACATTATACTGTCTGACATTACTGTGTGACAAGACACCTTGATATTCTCTGACTAACAGATACAGTGGGTGCTGTACATTAGTTCCCGTTGTGTATTACAGTGTCTGTTATACCATATTGTCTGACATTAAGTGTGACAAGACACCTTGATATTCTCTGACTAACAGATACATTGGGTGCTGTACATTAGTTCCCGTTGTGTATTACAGTGTCTGTTATACCATATTGTCTAACATTAAGTGTGACAAGACACCTTGATATTCTCTGACTAACAGATACATTGGGTGCTGTACATTAGTTCCCATTGTATATTAGTGTCTGTTATACCATATTGTCTGACATTACTGTGTGACAAGACACCTTGATATTCTCTGACTAACAGATACATTGGGTGCTGTACATTAGTTCCCATTGTGTATTACAGTGTCTGTTATACCATACTGTCTGACATTACTGTGTGACAAGACACCTTGATATTCTCTGACTAACAGATACATTGGGTGCTGTACATTAGTTCCCATTGTATATTAGTGTCTGTTATACCATATTGTCTGACATTACTGTGTGACAAGACACCTTGATATTCTCTGACTAACAGATACATTGGGTGCTGTACATTAGTTCCCATTGTGTATTACAGTGTCTGTTATACCATATTGTCTAACATTAAGTGTGACAAGACACCTTGATATTCTCTGACTAACAGATACATTGGGTGCTGTACATTAGTTCCCGTTGTGTATTACAGTGTCTGTTATACCATATTGTCTAACATTACTGTGTGACAAGACACCTTAATATTCTCTGACTAACAGATACAGTGGGTGCTGTACATTAGTTCCAGTTGTGTATTACAGTGTCTGTTATACCATATTGTCTGACATTACTGTGTGACAAGACACCTTAATATTCTCTGACTAACAGATACAGTGGGTGCTGTACATTAGTTCCCGTTGTGTATTACAGTGTCTGTTATACCATATTGTCTGACATTAAGTGTGACAAGACACCTTGATATTCTCTGACTAACAGATACATTGGGTGCTGTACATTACTTCCCGTTGTGTTTTACAGTGTCTGTTATACCATATTGTCTGACATTACTGTTTGACAAGACACCTTAATATTCTCTGACTAACAGATACAGTGGGTGCTGTACATTACTTCCCATTGTGTTTTACAGTGTCTGTTATACCATATTGTCTGACATTACTGTTTGACAAGACACCTTAATATTCTCTGACTAACAGATACATTGGGTGCTGTACATTACTTCCCGTTGTGTATTACAGTGTCTGTTATACCATACTGTCTGACATTACTGTTTGACAAGACACCTTAATATTCTCTGACTAACAGATACAGTGGGTGCTGTACATTAGTTTCCATTGTGTATTACAGTGTCTGTTATACCATATTGTCTGACATTACTGTGTGACAAGACACCTTGATATTCTCTGACTAACAGATACAGTGGGTGCTGTACATTAGTTTCCATTGTGTATTACAGTGTCTGTTATACCATATTGTCTGACATTAAGTGCAATGAGACACCTTACGATTCTCTACCTACCTGATACGTTGTGGTGCTGTACATTTATTCCCAATGTGTATGAAGGGTTGCTGACAACATAGGATAACTGTGTAGGCAGACTGTACTGTCTCGATAATTGCTGCTTTACTGTAAATAGAAACAAGTCAAAACAAATGTTTTATAATAGAAATATTAACAAGAAATAAAAGGTGAAAAAGAGCATCAAATCACAAAAGTCTCCATCCAGAATCACTGACTCTGGGGTTAACAAATTCAAGACATCAGACATGTTAACCTCTGATGACCAAAAAGAGGTAGATTCACACCTCCAAAGCAGTATAAAGGTGTGGAAAATTATTTTTTGATAATGTGAGATGCGACCATTAATGATGTAAGCGGCCTCATATCATCTGTCTTCGTGTGACATAATAACACGTGGAGAAGTTCCCCGAGTTCTAAATCTAATTAAAGGATTATCAGGAATTAACTGTCGTACATTGATAATGATAGGGGTCTCACAAGAGATAATATTAATTGGAGGTAATATTAATTAGGCGTAACCAGTAGCCTAGTACAAATTAATCTGTATATTGCTGGATGTTTGGGTATTGTCAAAACAATGCACAGGTGTGAAATAAATTGGAGGACCAAGTGTACCCTAGCAGAATAGAAAAGTATATTCAGAAAATTACTGTGCTTTGGTAGAAATGTAAAGAAATCGGAAGTTTGGGACATAAAAGCAGTAGGCAGAAGGTCGGTCTAAAAAGTGATAGACTTCCGCCGAAATGTAGAGTTAACACGTTTGAGATATTTCTTACCCTTATGCTATCAACACAACACTGTAAAATACTAAGAAATAAATAGATAAGACATAAGTGTTTGTTGAGAAGAAGTGGAAAAATGTTAAGTTTACCAGTAACACAAGCCGGTGCTACAAAGAATAGCATGAAATGGGATTAAAGAACAATAAATTCCGACTTACCTCTGCTATTGTTTGACGACGATGCATGACTAGACAAGCGTGTTCTTCTAAAGAAGTTACTAAATCCACTAAAGAGACCAGATTTAAGTGTTTCTACCAATGTACTTTTACCAGTTCCACTGGAACCTAACACCTTTAGTTTGATACGTGGTAGAGGATGAGAAGAAGGAATTAGTTGATTGATAAACACATCTCTCTTCTCCTGTTGAAAAAAAAAACAGAAAAATTCAATAAAAATGAGTGAATGACAAGCTTAACATTTACACAATGATATATAAGCAACTAAAATGATAACAAAATTGTCAAAATATCATGGAGTCTTGTTATGTCAAAACTGAATCCCTTGAATTTCAGACTTATGTCAAAGTTGAATGGCCAGCCCAATTTTTTTTTTTTTTTTTTTTTTTTTTTTTGGACAGATCAATATGCTGATTAACATTTTGTTTATGTTGAATTTTGGATATCTGGAAGTAAAAAGAGTTGTTACATAAATTTAGAGATAAAGAGGTTCCATTGTGTTTAGCACTGCTACACTGGTCCATGGCCAGTAAATTGTAGGATTAGCCAGTAGGTTTCTAACCTGTACTGACCACATTATCTAGTAAAAGAATGAAAGAGAGAGTTTAAGTGCTCTTCTCAATAATCGTTACACATATGTAAATCTTACAAAATAATCTATTTCAACTTAAATACAAATTGAAAATATTCTGTCTTGTCCTCAAGTTTTAGTGTTGGTTGTCTTTTATCTAAATAAATCAGAAAATTATTTTTTTTAGTTATTTGTAGGCCAGGACAAAGTTGATTGGCAGGTAGATTTTAAATGGTACTGGCATTGTGGGCCACTTGGATAAAAACAGTAAAATTCAAGCCCTGTGTCACTTATTCCTAAGTGTTCCTCTATAACTGTCCAATTCTGTAGTTTATATTTCCAGATCAATATTTCATCTCTACAAATATATATTACAAATTTTCAGACAATTATTTAGTCATTTTCAATATTTGTACATCAGTCCCTCCACTGAAATAGTATGCATCTTCCACATTTATCCAATTGTTGTACTAGTTACTTACGCCTTTCACTTTATTCAAAAGTTCGGCTATATCTGTGAATCCCTGAGCCAAAGCCATGATTTCTGACGTCACACCATCCTGTTCATAAGTACAATATAAGAAAAGTTCAATGTCTTATTCCTTTAGAATTACAAAAATTGATAAAAAAAATTAATGAGTTTCATCTCAGATAATCTGTATACAACACAAGATCCTATATGAGACAGGTTCCACCAAATTTCAAGCAAATTTCTGCTGTTGATAAAGAACAAGAATAATTTTACTGCAAAGACTTATCTCCCATTTGTTTGACATGGTGGTCAGAAGCAAGGCAATATTCAAAATCTTCAAGAGAGACTTTTATATTTCCTATTTGGAAAAAGTGGTAGAAGTGATGAGATTTTTAGACAATACAAGTCACATGGACTATGTTATCTCTGTGAAATAAATCAATGTGGTTTCTGGTGTACCAAATACAAAGAAAGTCTTTGGGTCATACACACTGTATACACAATCCTTCAACTTCAGACTTACAACTGAAGTCATGTGACAAACAGCAGTCGAACATTTCAAGAACTTTGGCACTTCACCTGTGCCTAGCCACATCTTCATATCAGTGAACAATTCTGTCATTTTTGAATATTTTCTTTTGTAAAATAAAAAAAGAAGCAAACAAACAAAAAGCTGTCAGCACAGTGATGGGGTAATGTAATATTAGAATTCAGGTGGATAGTTTATTTTACCCCTAATATAACAAATAGACTACCTTCTTCAATCTAGATAAGAGTTTATTTATTTTTGGGGGTCATTGAATGGCTTTCTTTATCAATGAGACATATAATCACTGACAAAGTTTCAGAGATGCTCAAATTTTAAAATGTTACTAAACTTCAGCTAATCTTGAAATCTGGTTGACTGAATGGGCAAAGTTCAGAATATAGTCAGTCAGTCTTAAGAATGTTCTCCAGTTTTATAGAAGTGGGTCCTGGCTTATATGGTATAAGATTTCATCTTCCTTACCTCAAAGTCATGCAATATTGCTTTTCTGTTCCAGTCAAACTAATCAAAGGCTTAAAAGTACCATTCAAGAAGAATTTTTTCAAGTTCCATAACTCTGGAAATTTTTGTCAAGTGTTGGCCATGATCATATTAATCCTACATGTTTAAGCAACATACCAAATTGGATTAAAATTTCAGAAACAAAATTCAAGTTATCCAGCTGAATGAAAATGTTGCGAATGATCAAACAGGGAAATACATGCCCACTAGAACCTTGAGGCCTAAAAGTGGACATTCTTCTGTTTACCTTATTTTTGATTGCCGGATTAGCTCCAGATAACAAAAGGCAGCGAACAATTTCTAAGTGTCCAGTTCTGCTGGATATATGCAAAGGGGACTGTCCTTCCTGAAAAAAAATAATAAATGAGAAAAATCTAGCATACTTAACAGCATTTATAATGAAAGAAATATACGTAAAACATCACTTAACAAAATATAGTGGAATCTGTCTTGAGAGACCACTCTCATTAAAGACCACCTGTCTTTAGAGAACATATCTTTAAAAAAAAATAAGACCTCCTATGAGAGACCACCTGTCTTGAGAATAAAACATGTTAGTGGCTGATGGGTTGTCTCTGAAGTTAGGTTATATTAAAATATCAAGTGTAGTCAGAGAGAATTGCTGATACTGTATACACTTTCATATTGACAAACGTTGTTTTATGCTGTACATAACAACTGGGCCCGAAGTCACCAAATTTACTCAATACTCAAGCTCAACTTTTATTTTTATTATTTTGACTACAGAATCGCTCATAAAACTTCGAATTTGAGTGAATAGTGAACATGTTATAATTTTAAATCAGTCACATATAAATTTTTGTGTCACACATGATATTCCTGTAAAAAATGAATAAATTCGTTTAGTATGGTACTCAAAATTTGAGTATGTACTCAAACAATTTTTTGAAAAAATCGGAAGTTTTCTTCAAATGAGCAATAACTCCCACCATTATTTACAATTGTATGCCATCAATATACAAACATGTCCAGTTACAGCGTAAATTTTGCTTGTTTTTTTTCTTAAAATCGAGAAAAGTTAGTTGAGCTTGAGTACTGAGTAAATTTGGTGACTTCGGGCCATGATATGATAAAGATGGCAGGCTTTTAATCATTCAGAGGCAACGAAATCTATAGATTTCGATAATTCTTTTGAACAATACACCAGTAATCAACCTCAGATTTGTAGGAAGCTTACAGATAGTCAAAATAGAGTGAATTCAAGCAAGTAAACATACAATAAGATTTTAAACAATTAAAAATATTTGAATTAAAAAAATTGAGGTCTTAAGAACATACATCACTCTTTCTATCTCTGACCTCAGGGTTAAGAGATACACAATCTGTATAACCCTTACTTTATAAATAGAAAAAAAGTTATATCAAAGTTACAGATTTACAAAAGATGCCAAAACAAATGTTCAAGAAGATCATTTCTGTCAATAAGACTTCATGAAATGAGCTTGAATTTGATATAAATGTATATATCTGACAGAAAAAGTGGTATAATATAAATCCCTAATGATAAATCTAAATGCATAGCCAAATCCGTCTAAGATTACCCACTGTAAAATGAATGGCTTTGGCTTTTTAGAAATTTAGAATCTGTGTTATCTAATTAAAATTTTACTTTAGCATAAATAATAAATGCTGCATACCTAATTCGAAGAGAATTGGCCCCATGGTATTAAGAGTAAAAGATGTTCAAAAGTTTACACGAGATATAGATCTGCACAGGACACAGTATACATGTACAATGATTAACAAAACCGGCTTGCGATGAGTGATCATGTGACCAGAAAAACTCTGCAGAAAAGGCAGGGTACAAATAATATTGTTTATACAAATATGATACATACACTGTTAGATATATCCACCTGACATCCATACGCACACATGGTTTGTACAACTGCTGTAAGTCCCTCTTGCACAGCACAGTGTAGAGCACTGTCCCCACTCTCCTACAGTATAAAAACAGTCCTATAATTGATCAATGTCAGCCATAATCAAATACCTCCTTATATTTCAATGATATAAAGCAAAATAAAAATGGATAATTTCTTTTGAAAATACATCAATTTAATTAAAGATATGTTGCAAACACACAAATGGACAAAATGACAAACAAAGAGGCAAATAGAGAGAGACCAGTGACAATATCTCAATACAAACCTGATTAATATTATCTAGTTCACATCCCCTGTGTAACAATAACATGGCTATATTACTGTGGTGTCTGTGGCAAGCTAAATACAGGGCAGTATTTCCTCTCTGAAAGAATATGAAAATGAGGATTTAATATCATATGTACAGGATTATAGAAGTTATGTCATCTTTAGCCCCAGTTTTACTTCTGTTTATACTCAACTTTTATTTTATGTTTTTATTACAGTAAATGGTTCTCTTTTGAAGCTCTAAAAGTTATTGATCATAAATTACAATTCAGAAAGTTTTTTTACTTCTCCTCAAAATTTGTTTTAATTTAAAAAAATTGATGGATATATCTGATGGTATATGTCACAAGGTGATATGCCACAGATTTTGACCTGATGCTAATCAGTAAGGCAGTGAGGGATCTTTCACCTGTCATGCCTGCTGAGATATAGGATCTCTGTTTTCAGTCTGATAATAAAGACCCTCAACTTTTTTTGCTATGATGAGTGCTCAGCAAACAACATTCCTTCTATTTTTAAGATTTAGGTATGATGTGGCACTACATGTGTAGCAGCCAATACCTTTTTCCTCTGCTAAAATTTTACCCTGGGGAAAAATTGTCTGTCCAATTCTCCCCCACCCCACCCTCAATTTAAAGTTTCCCCAGGGGAAAGAATTGGCTAGCCAGAATCAAATCCCGAACAATCCTTCAAGGGAAAAGTTTAATGTTAGAAAATATCATTTAAAAACTTAAAATTCATGCAGAAAATTAAGAAATCTCCATTTCAGATCTAAAAAATCTGTGACATATATGCTGTAGATTTGTGCATTTTGTTCTTTATCTAAATGTGTCACAAATTTTAACTTAAAAAGAAATTTTGAGACAGTCCCCCTAAATTACCTTATCAACAGTGTTCAGTGGAGCACCATGATCCAGTAAGATTTGAACACAATCCATGTATCCTCTGGCAGCAGCACAATGGAGAGCAGTTTCCCCATCCTACACAGAAAGTGTAAAAACAGTTAGCATCAATGTCATTACATACTACAGCTGAAATGAGAGTTGGAATACTCACAACTAAATGGTAAATGGCAGATATTTAAACACTGAACTGCAGTCAGTTCGCATTCATGGGCTTATGAATACCAACTGGACAAAGGCAAATTCCAAGAAGCATGTTATCATTTTATGATGAATTAGCTTTGTCTAGTTGGCATTCATAAACTCATGAATGACAAATGAAAACAGTTCAATGCTTATATTTACTTATTTCTGATGTTTTCCTACTTTTTTTTTCATTTTTTTAAAAATTCAAATTTCCATAAATAACGCACACTCGTTGCTTGTATGCACAATTCCTGGAACAGCCATTGGCAGTCAACATTTTTTCTATAATGGTTATATAGTGTCAGTGTCTACAGATGTTCAAATGTAAAATTACCATTCTAAAATTTGCTCACAAGTACCAATACATCACACAGAGTGTAACATCATTTTGACATCACTAATCGGCATGGAAAAGATCAACTGGGTACGGGAGAATTTTTCCTTAAAAAATACTTTTTCACAGTTTGTTAATTTTGCATTAAAGTTATTATAAATGTTCTGACACTCAATTATTAAATTTTTGACATTTAAATGTCTACACATGTACTGCCTGAGGAATAAAAACACATAAACAGATTTAAAAAATGAACAATTATAAAAGTATTAGTAGAACACAGAAGGGCTACATCAGGTAAAGTATGAAAATGATATTGTACTGAGAGTGAACTATAAGTTTAATATATCATAGACAGAAAACAAAACAAGATGTGTTTTAGAAATGTAATATCCTCATGAGCTAAGTCCGTCATAAAGTCCCATAACCCTGCCATATACTGCAAAATAGATTTCTCATAGAATTCAACAGTCATTAGTTTTCGATGGCCGTTCTACTTCTAGGTCACAAGGGCTGTGCGTCATTGCTGTTGGTATTTGTTGTTTTTTTTTACATTTGAAATGCTTAAATTATCAGTTGAGTATGACATTAACTGGTTATCGTCCGTGTACGGCGTTTATGTCCTGACATCGTCAAAAAACATGATGTCAAGGTATAAAGCATCGAACAAAATTTTGTTAATATCTAAGGAAAAAAAGAGTTACTTGACAGAAACCAAACTGTTATGAACAGAAAAAGAAACGGACAAATGGACACAATTACCAGGCCTTTTTCTGCAAGGTTTTTTGAGAAGTGCAATTGGCAACACAGTTGGGAATTTTATTGTGAATTTGTCTCAAAATTGGAAAAATTGTTTGCACATATGTAAATCTAAATGTAATCTCTGCTTTTGAATGCATTTTCCCTGGGCCCTGCATTAATTTCATATTTAATTACAATCGCAGTCTACAAACCAAATTGGGATTTACTTTCTTTAAATTGAAAAAAAAAACGTGCATTTTACATTGGGAATGAGACCAAATTTCAGCTCCCTGGATACTAGAGAAAAAGGCATGCAAACAGACTAAAAACATCATGCCATATGGGAATTACAGAGTATTTATTTGGCCTTGAAGAAAAATTTGTCACCTTTCCATTGGAATGTGCAGGTTTACTGGGATCAATAAACTTGTATAAAAGTAAAGGTAAAAGGAAACATTTAGACACATGCTTTGTAATGAAATGTTAGTACCTTATTTTGTAAACTTAAATCAGCACCAGCAGAACAGAGAGATGAGACAATCCGTAGAAATCCATGCCAGGAAGCACTGTGTAAGGCAGACTCACCAAGCTAAGGAGGTTACAAACAGGAAAAAATTATATCAATTATCATATACAGATCTTTTTATGTAAACACTTTAACTCATTCACCACAAAAAATACATTTGGACTGGTCTAAACACTTGGTTTTATAGAAGAGTCCATTGTTTTTCAGGGGCTGATAAGTTAAACATGAGTCTGACTTATTATTAACACAGTTATGTATAGATGTCTGACTTATTATTCACTCAGTTACCCTTATGTATAGATGTCTGACTTCATGTTAACACAGTTATGTATAGATGTCTGACTTCATGTTAACACAGTTATGTATAGATGTCTGACTTCATGTTAACACAGTTATGTATAGATGTCTGACTTCATGTTAACACAGTTATGTACAGATGTCTGACTTCATGTTAACACAGTTATGTACAGATGTCTGATTTCATGTTAACACTGTTATGTACAGATGTCGGACTCCATGTTAAAACAGTTAAGTATTGGTGTCTGATTTCATGTTAACACAGTTATGTATAGATGTCTGACTCCATGTTAAAACAGTTAAGTATTGGTGTCTGATTTCATGTTAACACAATTAAGTATAAATGTCTGACTTCATGTTAAAACGGTTTAGTATTGGTATCTGACTTCATGTTACCACTGTTAAGTATGAATGTCTGAATCCATGTTAACAGTGTTAAGTATAGGTTTCTAATTTCATGTTTACACTGATTAGTATAAATATCTGACTTCAGCATAACCCTTTAAAAGAATGGATGTCTGAATTCATTTTAAGAGTGTTAAGTATGGGGGTCTGAATCCATTTTATAGTGTTAAGTATAGATGTCTGACTTCATGTTAACACTGTAAAGTATAGATGTCTGACTTCATGTTAACACTGTAAAGTATAGATGTCTGACTTTATGTTAACAGTGTAAAGTAAAGATGTCTGACTTTATGTTAACACTGTAAAGTAAAGATGTCTGACTTTATGTTAACACTAAAGTATAGATGTCTGACTTCCTGTTAACAGTGTAAAGTAAAGATGTCTGACTTTATGTTAACACTGTAAAGTAAAGATGTCTGACTTCATGTTAACACTGTAAAGATGTCTGACTTTATGTTAACACTGAAAAGTACAGATGTCTGACTTTATGTTAACACTGTGAAGTAAAGATGTCTGACTTTATGTTACACTGAAGTAAAGATGTCTGACTTTATGTTAACACTAAAGTATAGATGTCTGCCTTCATGTTAACACTGTCAAGTAAAGATGTCTGACTACATTGCAATGCCCAGCTGTCAGATTTCGGGTATATACTGTAATATATCAGTGTCTGACTTCATGTTTTTTACTCTGTAAAGTACTGATGTCTGACTTCATGCAGAGAATGGGGGAGAACTATATACAGGTATGTTAATGCAGTAGTGTATATAGAATGTTTTGGTTGCACCTGTACTTAACGGATGAAAGCTATTTCAAAACTACAAATTATACTCGTATGATATGATTACTGGAACTTTTAACATATTTATTCTAAGAATAGAAACAGGAAGTTTCATGAAAATATGCAACAGATGAGGTTTTTATAATCGACAGACCAAAACTTCCTGCTTCTATTCATAAAGTTCATTTTGTATAATAAATTTCTTTCAAAATGAAGAACATTTCAATGAACTCTCCAAGGAAACAAAAAAACTTCCAGTGACAGCATCAACAAAAAGTTTGAACAATTTAATCATTCATGCTTAACAATCTTGCTACATGTATATTGTAATAATAATCATTTCTATCAGACCCTGGGAATTTCAGTAAATGCAAATTTTGCATCTTCTGATTTCAATTTTTTTAGAGATTTTACAGAGCTTGCCTTATTACAAGATTAATGAACCGTGGACAGTGTAACATGTCTTGAAAGACTACTCTTATGAAAGACCACCTGTTATTTTAAATCACACTTTTAAATTCAACCCGTTTTGAATCTTTTTTTTTAAATGCTGAATGGTGTTTTAAACCACACTCAACAATAAAAAGAAATACTTTAAGAAAGCATTATATGTTTATGATATTTCATAATTCATTACAGTAGTCCAAAAAGACAGCCAGTCAATTTTCAATTATATTTGATTATTCCTGGGTTTGATATCCCTTGATCATGATTTTGATGTTCGATTTAACTACAGATTTTCTGTATGTTTTTACCATGGTGATAGGATGATAATCAATCTTATTTGAAAATAAATCAGATCACCATTTTCAATTATGAATGACAAAATTCTATTATCAATTAATCGCTCTACAGGGGTTTTCCATACTGTAATGTTGAGTTTGAACTAGAATTTACAATCTAACGTGTTTATGACAGATTGCAGGTGAAATATTGTATGAAATGAATACAGTGCAACCTGTCTTGACATGCCTCTCTCATGAAGGACAACCTGCATTCTGAGACCAAATTTTTAAAACAACTTGATTACCCCTTTAGATAAAACCTCTGTTGGAAGATCACCTGTCTAGAGAGACAACAGTTCAGTGGTAGATTGGGGTGGTCTCTCATGACAGATTCCTTAGCGACCCCCCTCATATAACGACTTCCTGTCCATAACGACCGTATTTGGACTGCCCCTTGAGAATTAATATATATTTGCCCCCTATATGGCGACCACCTGCCTTACGCGACTGGCGACCGCTGTATTTTGTCTGCCGGTGGTTGTCCAACTTGCATATAGTGACTGCTTATACACGTACTACTCTTGGAAGGGAGATAACTCGTAGATAATTCTCGCGGGACAATTCGAGACTTAATCAACAACATGGCGCAATATACACGATGCTTTGACAGTCACAACACACCTGGAGGTGTCAATTAGCGTCCCGGGTAGTAATTAAGCACTCGGACGTGCTTTATGATAGGGTGTTTTTACAACCAGGAACTAACAATCATCGCTGACTGATAGATGTTTTGTTTTCGATCATCAATTTATGACCAAAGTTTCCAGTGATGATTACTTAATCGGCGAAAGACTAAGACTTAAAAGAAAAAAATTCTGAAAGGACACACTTTGTGACAAGGTGTTTTTACAAACAGGAGCATTTAAATATCATCGCTGAATGATTGATGATTTGTTTTCTCGTATTCTGGAATGCTGTAAATTAATCGGACATCACTTGATTACAAGTCAACATCTCAATCCAAAGAGTAAAATCGCCGGCGCTCGTATCATTGGATTACGTCTAATAAAATGATAATTAAATAAAATTCAACTATCTACATCTTTCTGTACATTCTTACACTTCTGATTCGTGTGACTTAACAACACAGACCACCGACTTTGAGCACATTTTAGATATTTGTTTCAGTTTTAATAATGTGCCGTACCCTCGATGTACACATATAGTTCAATTACATCATAAATTAATTTAAATTATTTAAAACATTGAATTATTTCATTGTTATTTTTTTTTTTCATTATTTACATGTTATGCATGTATTAGCTACAGGGATTTTCTATGACTATTTCTGGTATGGTTACAGGACCCTTCCCAATGCAAAAATGGCTTGTATTTTCCCAATTTGGAATTTAAAAAAAATGAATATTTTCCAATTTTCCAGACCCTGAAGTAAGGAAAATCCCTTTAGTAAATAAATACAATACACATTTAATTACTAAATGAAATATCTAACCATGGAAGAAATATGTAGTTGGAAACAATAAAAAGTCATCTCCGATACCTTGGATTTCATATCTCAGGTGACCCTTTATATAAAGACCACCTGTCTATAAAGACCGTTTTTGTAATTTCCCCTGAGTGGTCTTTATATACAAGTTTGACTGTATTGTGAAAATACTTTGACAAAAAAGAAAATTAATTTTGTGATAGGTAATTGATTACTTTACTGATAATCAATTACAAACTGATGGTCAAAATGATGATTGTATACCATATTTCCTGTCATTAATTGACTATCCTACCAAGAATACATGTATGTTACTCACATAATGACATATTTCGGTGAAATACCATAAATTGAAACATAGGATATATCTTACAATGAAACTTGTTTGAGAGACCACCCACTCTGCCATGAAAATGTGGTCTCTCAAGACAATGGTCTCTCCTGACAGAGGTCTCTCAAGACAGGTTCAACTGTATTAACTTTAAATATCAAATATGACCCTACTGTGATTGTACTTTCCTTTTATAACAGAAATGGATATATTTTTGTTTCAAAAGTATAAAAACTGAATGTGTGACTGTGTAACAAAGTTATTTTGTATCCCATGTACATAAAATGACAAATATCAAGTATGTGTATGACATATTTGTTGTAGTGACTGTCTGTGATCAAGTAGTAAACAAGATTGTAACAGGAATAAGATGGTACATTTATATAAACTATCAAACTTGTCTCTAAAGGCCACTTAAGTTATAGGAAGGTGTCCTTATATACCAAGGTGGCTTTTAATTCAAGTTTGACTGTAGTATGTAAGGTTGTAACATGAATGAGGTGATCAATCTATGTGTGTACAGTCAAACTCGTATATAAAGACCATTGAATGGAACAGGCTAAAGTAGCTGTTATAGACAGGTGCCTTTTGATACAGAGGTGGCAAGTTTGACAGTAGTATGTAAGGTTGTAACATGAATGAGATGATCTATCTATGTGTGTACAGTCAAACTCGTATATAAAGACCACTGAATGGAACAGACTAACGTAGCTGTTATAGACAGGTGCCTTTTGATACAGAGGTGACAAGTTTGACTGTAGTATGTAACGTTGTAAAATGAATGGGATGATACATTAATTTGCATCATTTTTGTATATAACCAATATGTGTAGATGAGAATTTTCAATTTTCTTCTGCATAATTTTTATAAAAATCGAAATTTTTATTTTCATTATTTAACTTGGCACAAAAGTTCACCTATAAGAAGCCGACACCAAACTACGTTAATCAAAATCAAGTATTTGTTATGGCAAAAAGCAAATCTCTTGAGAAAAATTTTTTAAGTTGGAGAAAAATGTTTGCACTACAGAATTAAACTTACAGTGTCTTGGAAATTGAGATTAGCACCAGCAGAACAAAGATACTCTACAATAGCAATGTGACCATATCTGGCTGCAACATGAATGGCGGCCTCGTCTGACTGTAAAATGAAAGTTAGGAAACTTATATAAAAAAATTTTTTTTACATGATTATACAGTTTCATGAAACATACAAACACACAAAACTAAACACTGATGCCTTGGCTAACAGCAATATCATACAAGACATCTTTTGAAGGAAGGTCAAGGTCAATGTCATATTATAAAGATATGGTTAGTTTATCAACTAATACCATCTTGCTACCACTGGGGCAATGCATGTATCGCCTACACAGACTCAAATTATTATGGTTTATGTACATGTACTGTGCACATACTTTATAAGAAAGATTGAACAAAAACTGTTTTTGTTATTTGTTTTACATGCAGAATATATAAACATTAATTTTTCTGTCACAACACAAACAAGTTATTTATACTCAAAATGAAAGCGAGAGAGAGAGAGAGAGAGAGAGACAGAGAGAGACAGAGAGAGACAGAGACAGAGAGAGAGACAGAGAGAAGAGATTGTAGGCTAAATACCTTGTTTTGAGTATCCAGATTTACTCCCCCTTCTTTTAAATACTTCACAACATCAAGATGACCTTGTCTAGCTGCCCAATATAGAGCACTGTCACCATGCTGAAACAAAATATGTGTTTATTATAAATCCATAATGTTGTAAACTTCTTACTTTTTTAATGAAATGTAACAAAATCGCATCTGAATATAAACTACATGGACAAAATACAGCAAACAGTTTTAAAGGTGCTAGCTTTTACAGCTGGCTGTGTGTTAAACTTAAAGGTAAAAATTTATCCCCTCACACACACTTCATAATGCTCTTTCTATTCATGACATGAAAAGAATTTTCTTTTTCGAAGCAAAATTGTTATTGTTGCTATTGACAA